>CAJVPM010001310.1:0-12443 GCA_910592325.1 Scutellospora calospora | reverse complement strand
AACTATAAATTTAACTGGATCAAAATATTTTAGCTGATATAATTCTGACCATCTTACTCCTGTTTTAGATATATGATCATCTCTTTCCTGTTTATTTGTACAATTTAACCATTCTTTTACTGCATCAAAATATTTTGTTATGTCTACTGGATTAAACTATTTATCCATATTTTCAAAACTACCATAGTGACTTCTTTTAGATAAATTATCATATGTTGCACATTTTAGACAGCGATGACATTTCACTGTATGACTTGCATGACCACAAATCTTTCTTGCAGCTGAAACATCGTTTGATGATAGAATTAATGCGACATAAATTTTGTATCCTTTTTTATATTCAAATATTGCTGGTAAATCTATACCAGAAGCAAAATCAACTAACTCGTTGACGATTAGAGCTAGATAATTATTGATTTGATGTTTACTTGGTTTATTTGGACTAGGAATAATATTTAAAGTTAATATATTATTTGGTTTAAATCGTTCTTCCCTTAGTAAATTACACAATACTCCATAAATTACCTCAGTATTGTGAACTATATAATCGAATGGTTGAAACCAATCTATATTAATTACTAGGCTGATATGACTATCAAGTATATCATTTGTAAAAAATAGTGTAGGATCTTCTGGATTTATAGCGAAATTTTTCCAAATATTTCCCTCATATATGTCAGAGAAAATTCTATTCGGAATATTTCTATTACTAGAATGCCGCAACATATTCTCAAAGCCAGCTCTCTGATATATCATATAGAGCTGTTGCTTTATACTTCCAACTAGATAAATTTTTGATAGTCGTAATAAGATACCATCCATTGTTTTTAGCTTTACTGCTAATGGTTCATTGCATGCTAATTGTTGTGATTTATTTTGATGATAGAGATATTCTATATTTGTACACTTCATACTTTCTGGCTTATTGTCTTGAACATGGTCTTTAATTACTGATGAGTCATAGAGCTTATGACACTTTGGACATATAGCATACTTTCTATATTTGGTTAAAATCCCTAAAGACGATTTCGCAATATATATAGAAGTCAGTAGCCTATCGGCTTCATCGATTTTAAAATACAAAAGTAAATGCTGAAGAAATTTAATTAATGATTCTGTACCAGTATCAAGAATATTGTAACGTTGTTGATATTTCATTATCCATAAAGTAATCTAATCATTTGGACGATTGTTATCAATGTCAAATGGTTGTTCAAAAATTTCAGGATTAATTTCTGGTGGAATAAAGTTTACAGGATCACAACTTTCTTGCGAATCACTTGAAGATTCATTTGAAGAATTATTTGAAGAACTATTTAAAGAACTACTTGGAGAAGAATAATTATCTTCTTTAATTATCATTATATCGTCTTCATCAGATAAGTTATAAACGTCAAATGTATCCTTTTTTCTGTAGTTGGTTCAATAATCATCTCTTCATCATCATCTATAGGTGCTTTAAATTTTCTTTTTGCTAATCTTCTTGAGGTAGGTGTTTGTATATCAAAGTCATCTTCAGGAAATAAATCTATTATATTAGTACTAGATACCAAATTATCTTCATTTGCATCACTAGTTGTACTTTATCTTCACTTTCTAATCCTTTACTTTGATTGCTTTCAAAATTATTTTCTTCAGAATTATTCTCTTTGGAATCACTGTTTTTGGAATCACTGTTTTTGGAATCACTATTTTTGGAATCATTGTTTTCGGAATCATTGTTTTCGGAATTATTGTCTTTAAAATCATTGTTTTCGGAATCATTGTTTTCAGAATCATTGTCTTCAGAACTATTGTCTTCAGAATCACTATCTTTAAAACTTTCGCTCAGAAATTCAGAAAGAGGTTCTTCATATTTTGAAGCCGATATTTTGATGTTTGTACTTGATGTACAATATCAAGTAAAGCTATATGATCTTGTTTTGTTCAAGGATTAATATATTTTTTCTCTTTACATTTATCGCAATAACATAATACTTGTTTAGATGATGATATTTTGATTGTATTATTATTTCTTTATTAATATTTTTTAAAGATTTTAGTAAGAAAATATATAGTGCGAATAGTTGTTTTAAATATATTTTTCACAAATATCTTAGACAAAATAAAGCTTTAGGCTATACTATAGAATTGATCACTGATTATTTAATAATTGGAGTTAAATTAAAGTTAAAATAATATTTAACAAGACTCTAGATTATACTGTAGTTTTGATTACTGATTAATTCAATGATCAGAGTTCAAATTCCTAATAATATTTAAAAGATATGTAAATAATGACAAAAAACAACTTCTCATCAGAACATGTTAAATCACTTCTTTCCAAATCGCATAAATTTCTTTCTTCTTGCAAACATAAAATACAAAAAACATACAAATATCTTTTAGAAAATATAAATATTTTTCTAATATAGTAATATTATGAGTACAAAAGTTTTTTGAAGTTATATGCAGAATTCTTTAAAGATTCTATCTATATTATTCACTAAAATATCTTCCAAGACATAGCATAAAATCAAATAACTTTTTGTCAAGATAAACACAAAGCTAGAATTTTAAAGTGAACTTGAGAGCAATAGACAAAGGAACAAATAAGCTGACTTCTTTAAACTTTATTATTGCTGTTAATTAATGTATCTTCTTAATGAAAATTATTAAATTTTATTTATTATAATGTAATATATACAGAATATTTTAAAGAAAAGGCTTCTTTATTATATGATGAAAAAATTCTTCACCTTATCAAAAGGTAATTATTTAATATTTCTATAATTAATGTTAATATGCATTTAATTTGTGTAATATTCAAAAATTAATTTAAGTATAGAAGAAAACAATGAAATCTAAATATGTCGAATATCAAAATACTGATCTTATGTATATTGTCCTAATTCAGTATTGTCAAATACCTTAATACATATCAGTTATTGTCAAATATTAGTAATTGTCTAATACCCTACATATCGGTAATTATTGCTCCCATTTATTATATTATTTATTATATCGCGTAATAAATAATATAATAAATGGAAGCAACAATTACTGATATGCAAGGTATTAGACAATATTTTTCTATAATTAATGATTGTATTATAACGATATTAATATAATGTTTAATATTTTTATTAGTAAACAATAAAATCTCTGAAATAATATGATTAATAGATCTTTAGCCTATCATCCAAGAAAAGGTAACAGTAAATTATTTATAGTGATTAATATAATATTCAATTTTTTTTAGAGTACAAAACTTTTTCAAGAATAATAATGAATCCCTGAAATAAAGTGATTAATTTGACCTTAAGTCTATCTTCTTTGAGAAAAATAATAAGTACAGAAGAACTTTGAACTACAATAGCATATGATAAATTGGTTTGATATAATATCTATAATCAAAAGATAAATTATTTAAATATTTAAAAATATATTTAAGATTTTATAGCGATATTAATATAATATTCAATTCTTTTTGAGTACAGAAGAACTTTTTCAATAATGAATTCCTGAAATAACATGATTTATTTATTCAATATAATATCAGTCTAGAGAAAGGTAAAATATTTAATAATTTTAAAGTGATATTAATATAATATTTATAATTTTTTCGAGTACTGAAGAACTTTTTAAGAAATATAGCAAAATAAGAAGATAATTAACATATGAAATAAAAAACTTATATAAGGATGGTATCTTCCCTACAAATTTTTTCAAGTCAATTTTCAATTACTTATAGCATTTACTTAATTATCTAATATTAATATAATCTTTTTTAAAATGAGCAAAGAAAACACTTACCTAAAGCCAAAAGCAGCAAAATAGCTAAGAAAAGAGCCTAATCACATAGGCGTAGTAAAAAAAAATGTAAGATTTATAATAAGTTAACATTTTAATTTATTAATTAACATAATATAATTTTTTGTAGATAGCAAGGCTGTTACAGCTACGATTGAAGGTGCTATAAATGCTCTTTACAGTAAAGGAAAAGGAAAGGAGGTAGTGAAAAAAAGTAAATAAAAAATAATGATGATGATGAAAGTAGTAGTAGTAGCAGTAAAAGTGAAAGTGAAAATGAGAGCTCAGAAAGTGATAGCCCTCTGAAATCACTAGATAAGGAACAATTAGCTCATCTTTTGATAAGTATAGTATGATCTGTTTTCTGTTTTTGTTTTTCTGTTTTTTATTTCAGATTATTTTTTTTTCTTCACAGGATGAAATAAAGATATTGACTGAGGGTGGTAGCTTGTCTAATCTTAAACCAGACTCTCAAAAAACATGGACATCTCAACAAAAAGATATAAGAAAAAACCTAATTCTGGCATTAATAGAAAAATTGCTCGGTTTTAAAAATCATGCTGTAAACATCAAAAAAATATTGAAATAGCATCATAAGATACAAAGACGTACTGCTCAAATAAATGCTGATCATGATTTGCAAGAATACAATCGAAAACAAATAGTAAGAAATAGCAAAGTGAATGAGGTAAGAATAATATAAATATAAGAATATCAGTAGATTTTTGTAATTTGATAATTATCAAATTACAAAAATCTGCTAATATGTAAAATATAATTTATTATTGTACATAAAAAAAAATAGAAAAGGATGATAAAATGTAAGGCGTTGGTGTATTTAATGAAGGCCAGTAATGAAAGAATTAAAAGATATTTCTAAGACGATTTAGAGATGTTAACACGAAGTAAAGATAGAAATGCCTATTACTCTGCTGAGGAGTAGATGATCGATGATGATGGTAATAAAAAATTAATATGTATAGATAAGTGGTGGCATAGTCTGAATGTAGGTATCAGTATATTATTCTCATAGACATGATATCACAAAATAAGCTAAGATTATCTATAATCTCAGCTTATTTTGTGATATCATGTCTATGAGAATAATCATTATTAAAATTTAAAATATATAATTATTTTACTAATATCAGCCTAATATTAGCCTAATATTATTAGATTAAACAGCTATTTCACAAAAGGATTGATCCTTATATGAAACTATTTCAGTCTAAAAATAAGCAAATGATTGAACGTTGCTATGAGGATAATGTCAATGATACTGGTAAACCTCTAGATGATTGCTCGAATTGGATATTATCTGATGAAGCCCTAAAAAAGTATAATTTAACTGTAAAAGATTTTGATGCTGATTATTCAACCAGTGATGAAGACTCAAGAAAAAAGAAAAAAAGTGAGCGAAAAGAGCAAAAAAATGAAAAAAAAAGTAGTGAGAAAAAAAAAAAAGATATAGATAGAGCAGGAGATATTGGGAAGGAAAAAGGTAGGGTGGGAGATATTGAGCAAGAAAAAGCTGGAGCAGGAGATATTAGAAAAGGAAAAGCTAGAGCAGGAGATATTAGAAAAGGATAAAGTGGTGCAGGAATGAAAAGAAAAGGTAGCCATGCAGATGATAATGATAATGATAATGATAGAGTAGTACTGTAGAAACGACAAAACAAAAAAATAGAAGAGAGACAAAAGAAAAAAATAGAAGAGGCTGAAGAAAGTGAGGAAAAACCTCTTCAGATGATTTGCTCTCTGAACATGAAGCAACCTTAAGCGAACTATTAACAGCTGAAGCAGTAACAAAAATAGTAGCAACAAAAACAGTAGCAG
The DNA here is from genome assembly GCA_910592325.1 of Scutellospora calospora. Classification (NCBI taxonomy): domain Eukaryota; kingdom Fungi; phylum Glomeromycota; class Glomeromycetes; order Diversisporales; family Gigasporaceae; genus Scutellospora; species Scutellospora calospora. The sequence goes on along the minus strand of CAJVPM010001310.1, from coordinate 6,815 downwards.
CAACAACAGCAATAGCAAAAACAGTAGCAACAAAAACAGCAGCAACAAAACAACTCCACCAATCAATGCTGTTGTCAATTCGTCAACGACTACCCTAAACATCACCATCAATACTTTCGGTGCTTCAGTTACTTTGTCAACCGGCAACATCACTATCTACAAAGCCTCTGATAACAACATTAGACAAAGAATTTCTGCAACAATGCATGAGTTCTGTAATATCAGTTCTAATATTGTTAGTATAACAGTCATTAAAAGCACATTCAACGAGTATGGCGAACAATATTTTGTTGCGATGGATAATAATTTTGTCAAGGATGTAATCACTAATAACCCTCTAAAAGGAATTCATGATGGTATTTGGATTCTTAAATCAGGTAATATTTTTAGTGTATATTTTGAATTTGTTTTGGAATTTTATTATTCGCTTTATCTTTTTACATGACTTAGATAATCAGAAGATATACCCAGGTAGTGCGCATTATGCTTATAACTATATATTTCACATGATTCTCATTATATTTCTTTTTAGACGAAGCAATTATGGGCTCAGTACACCTTACTATAGATGCCTCCAAAAAATTCTTAAATCAATCAGCATACAATCAATCAGCATACTTTGATAATTTATTGAATGAACTTGCTGTTAAAGTGCCAATAAATCGTTCTCGTTTAAGTTCAAATAATAGATTCTATAAAGTTTTTAATGATCAAATCGTTATTTTAATTCGTATAAATACTGCAAATAATGAAACTGAAAGAACTGCATTGGATATATTTTCAGACTTAAACACTATGATAATTTACAAGAATATCACCACCTTCTCTTTAGGTGTAACAAATGATTTGGACCAAGATTACGGTTTTAAACCAATTTGTGAGTTAATTATCTCGTTCAAAAATACTTCAGAATTGAATTTTTATGCCTAATATTAATGTAGGGAATGCGTGGAATGAATACAAAATGCAAATAATCGTTGGAGTTTTGATTTTTATAATATTTTGTCTATTATCCAATATACTAAATTATAAGGTAAATATATTTTTCAATGTTAAGAACATTCATTATAGATATTAATAAAAAAAATTTTTTTTAAAAAAGTTAAAATCGAAAAAATTTGAAGCAATAAGCTCTACGATATTAAGGCTTGGATTAATCATTCCAAATTTTATTCTTTCAATTCTCTTTGTTGCTTACTATTCTAATAATGTACTGGAACTTTACTGGCCAAGGTATTTTTTTTTTCTCGAATACTTTATTTCTATCAAATCAAATTAACTTTTAATGTTAAATTATTATCCCCTTTAATTTTTTTACTCTCATAAAAACATGATTTGAAGTGTACTCGTCTTGAGTGTTCCATTATTCATAAACTTTTTTATAGCAACCTATACTATTTATAAGGGAATTAACAATCCCGTTATTGGTGAAAAATTTAAAAAATGGATTAAGAAATATCGTGGTTTGATGATTATGCTATGTATTTTAGTAATAACTGATTATGATTATTTGTCGATTTTGAAAGACATACCTATGTTTACCAAGAAATATCGATTTAAGGAAATCAATAGATTTAATATACTTGAGAATATATTTGAACTTGCGATTATATGGGGTGCATTCTTTGATGTTTTTTTTAGGAATATCCCACAAATCATTATTCAAGTGAGTAAATATAGTTATAACATTGCTCGAATTAAGATGTTGTGCACCATGTTAATTCACAAATTTATTTGTAAAAATTTTATTTAACTTCATTTATTAAATATTCTTTCAAATAATATCATATTTCATAATATTATTGAAATAGGTCTATTATTACGATTACGATTTCCTTTTTGAATATAATATAGTTTCACTCCTTTTGATTGTCACGTCTAGCCTTAAGATTTTCATGATAATCTTTAATTATATGTACAAAATAGCAACCTTGATTATTATCCGGTGAGTATAAATCATGAATATATCTTTATTTTTATAATAAAAAGTGTAATTCTGATTAAATAAATTCATTAGGAGGTTAGTGTAAAACTCTATTACATTTATTTATAAATTAATTTTTATCATTAACACCTAATCATGCCATTATTACTCGTAATAAAGAGAGTAAGTATTACGTATTAAGGTTCTATAAAATATATTATTTAATAATGAATCATTCATTAAATATACTTTTCAATTAATTCATAAATACATGTATTATCAGTTTGTGAGTATAAATTTAATATGTTGAATAGTTGCATCAATAAGTATTCATTTGTTAATATTATTTTTTCAATTATACTAAATAATAGTAAGTAAGTAGGAAAGTTCATTAATATTAGTTGTAAAGTCCAAAAGTATTTATTATTGATTTATAATATCATTGATCGATTGAACGAAAAGGTTAATATGCTACTAATATTTGATCTATTGTTAAAATATAATTAAAGGAATTAATAATTTATATTTCTTATAAAGATCTAATTTTTATGGAAAATGTGCAAAATGTAAGCGATTTTATATTTCTCCAACCTGGTGTCAAATATGTGGTCCTCTGGAAGCAGCTACAAGTGAAAATCAAAATATCAATGAATATATCAAAGGATTTCAAAACAAAGTTACCGAATATGAAAAGATGATTGAATGGATTCCATTCAATAGGCTGGTTAATTTGCAAAAGGTTAGAGAAAATGAATTGGAAATGATATTTATGGCTACCTGGCTAGATGGTATAAGAATACTTAAAGGTGAACTTGTAGAATATACACAGTCACGTATTAAATCATGTGGAGTTAATCTTAAAATATTACATGGTTCTCAAGCATGCGAATTTTTTATAAATGAAGTAAGTTAAATTATTATTTCATTATTTTCAATTTATTACAATGTTATTAACACATTTAATACTTTTAATACTATAAGCTTACAAATTATATGCAGTTAGAAGGAAATGTTGTATATGGAATTACTCAACATACAAAAACAAATCAATACATCATGGTAATACCAGATGAGTTTAATTCTCAAAGAAACAATTCAAATGGAAAATGTGTATTCTGTGAACATTACAACACTTCTCCTGCTTGGTGTCAGTCTTGTGACCCTTTTAAAGCAACTCAAGAATGGACAAGTGGAAATGAAGAGATTGATAATTTCATTAAAGAATTTCAACTCAAAACCACGGAGTATGAAAAACTGGTTGAATGGATTCCATTCAATAGACTGGTTAATTTGCAAAAGGTTAGAGAAAATGAGCTGGAAATGATTTTTATGGCTACCTGGCTAGATGGTATAAGAATACTTAAAGGTGATCTTGTAGAATATTCACAGTCACGTATTAAATCATGTGGCGTTAATCTTAAAATATTACATGGTTCTCAAGCATGCGAATTTTTTATAAATGAAGTAAGTTAAATTATTATTTCATTATTTTCAATTTATTACAATGTTATTAACACATTTAATACTTTTAATACTATAAGCTTACAAATTATATGCAGTTAGAAGGAAATGTTGTATATGGAATTACTCAACATACAAAAACAAATCAATACATCATGGTAATACCAGATGAGTTTAATTCTCAAAGAAACAATTCAAATGGAAAATGTGTATTCTGTGAACATTACAACACTTCTCCTGCTTGGTGTCAGTCTTGTGACCCTTTTAAAGCAACTCAAGAATGGACAAGTGGAAATGAAGAGATTGATAATTTCATTAAAGAATTTCAACTCAAAACCACGGAGTATGAAAAAGTGATTGAATGGATTCCATTCGATAAACTAATTAATTTACAAGAAATTGATTTACAAGAAATTAATGAAGAATTAGATCTTGCATTCATGGCAACCTGGGTGAATGGTGTACGAGCAATTAAAGGTGAATCTGGAAAATATATACAGTCACGCACTATTTCATCCGTTGACCTTATAAGATTGAATTATTCTCAAACAAGCACTTTGGAACTTTTAGAAAATGTAAGTTAAAATTATTTATACTGCAAATTATTAGCTTATTAAATGAAATAACAAGATATTGACTTGTTTAATTAATTAACACGTACTTATCATAAGTTTAAAAGTCATATGCAATTAGAGAAATATAGAATACATGGAATAACTCAAAATACGAAAACCGGTCAATACATTATTGTAATTGATTTTTATAGCAGCAAAAGAAAGTCTATTAATGGAATTTGTGAATATTGTAAACGATACAACACATATCCAGCCTGGTGTCAGTTGTGTGATCCTCCAAATGTGGCCCAAGAAAAAATAAGTGGAGATAAGAATATTGACAATTGCATTAAAGAATTTCAACTTAAAGCTACTGCATTTGAAAAAGTGATTGAATGGGTTCCATATAATAAACTAGAAAATATTAAAGTTATTGGAAAAGGAGGATTCGGTACAGTATATTCATCAATTTGGTTAGATGGTAAACGAATGGTCGAAGGTGATAATAATGTGGGTTATGTACGATTTCGTAAAAAATCTTGTGAAGTTGCTCTTAAAACATTACCTGGTTCTCAAACAAGTTCTTCCAGTTTTTTAAATGAAGTAAGTAAAATTATTTATTAATTATAAATTTACTAAATATAATCTTATAAAATTTTATTCATATTTCTCAAGTTTAAAAACCATATGCAATGTAGATTAGAGGGTAGTGAACTTGAAGTATATGGGTTGACACAAAATACAGAGACTGGTCAATATATGATGATATATCAATTTGCCAATAGAGGAAATCTTCATGATTTTTTAACAAATTATTTTAGAGAACTTGTATGGCAAAGAAAATTAAAACTACTTGCAGATATAACTTATGATTTATCACGAATTCATAGAACTGAACTTATTCATAATGACTTTCATAGTGGTAATATTTTACTACACCAAAATATCGATGGAAATATAATTTCATATATTACTGATCTAGGATTATCTAGAAAACCAGATGAGTATGATTCAAAAGAAAATGTTTATGGAGTCATGCCATATGTCGCTCCAGAACTTCTTTCAGGTCAGAAACATACACAAGAAGCAGATATTTATAGTTTAGGTGTTATTATGACAGAAGTATCAACTGGAAAAAGACCTTATGATGGGTCTAAACTTGATGCCGAACTTGCATTAACTATTTGTAATGGATTACGTCCGGAATTTGCAAAAGGAACTCCCGACTGTTACATTGAATTAGCCAATCAATGTATGAATTCAAATTCACAAAATCGACCTACTGCTGAATATATTTACTCAAAAATTAATCAATGGAAAACGATTATGGAATCAGAAAATTTAAAAGATAAAGAGGAACTTGATATAAGAAATAAATTCATATATGCTGATGATATAATCAAAAAAACAACGCTAAAATCCTTATCAATTCAAAATAAATATTATAGCACATTAATTGATGTACAAGCAATAACAAAGTGTCTTAAAGGTACAAGCAGGGCTAAGTTATCTTACATTGCTTATACTATGTAATTATTACTTTTTAATTAAGCATTAATCTAGTTATATCACACGTAGTATCTATTTCGAATCAGCTTGCAAGTTCAACTCTTGAACTTCCATCTAATATTTCCGATTTATTAAGTTAGTATAATTAGTAATATTTGATTGTTTTAAAAAATCTTTTACTAATAATAATTTTTTTTAAGTTCAAGATAGTGAAATTCAAAAGGAATGAAATGTTTCGATTAGTTTCGATTTTTGGCACTTTAAATTAATATATCTTGTCAAAATATTTTGGTTTTTGCTTATTTTTAAAATTTAAATAAGATATGCAGTCAACCCTGGCTATAATTACACTCTTGGGACCATAAAAATATGTGATTATAACAAGGGTGTGATAATAAAAAAAATTTAAAAAAAAAAAAAAAAAAAAAAAAAAAATAATAATAATAATAATAATAATACAGTAATAATAATTTTAAAACAATATTGCTAAAAAATTTATTTATTATTATAAAATTATAACTTTAAAGAAAATTTTCTTAAGTTTTTTGCTTCATATTTGTTAAATATTTTTTTTTTAACAATATTATTATATTTTTTGAAAATATTCAAATCTTCAATTTTAAAATCTGCATCTGTTTGTTGTTTAAAGTAATCAATAAAAGTAGTTAAAGCATTTAATCCATCTTTATGACTTATTAAATCTAGCTCTTCATCACTTAAACTATCCTCAAATTCTACAGACTGTATTGTAAAATTAATAATTTGTTTATCATTTAACATTTCTTCTGTTAGTACAATTTCATTATCATTAATATAAGCAGCAAGCTCACTAATACTATTAGCAGTTTCTGATTCTAAAATTTGCTGCAAATCTTCTAAATTATTGTTTTCTAAATTTTGTTGTTCTTCAGTTGCTGTTTTAATAGTTGATGAGTTAGAATCAGGTAAAATATCTGTTTTTTTCTAACAATTATAAATAGTTTGTTATGTAATAGTATTCCACACATCTTCAATAAATTTAATTGCTTCTAAAACATTTAATTTACTATAAGTAAATTATAGAAATAGTTATTGTAATGTAATATTTAAGTACTGTAACAATTATTTATTGCAGTTTGCAAAATTATGTAAAATTTGCAAATCAAAAAAAAGAAATCGATAATTTCTGATTTCTAATTTCTGATTTCTTTAGACTTTTAGACCTTTATATTAGACTTTAATAATATTAAAATCAAATCTAAAAGTTTAATTTAAAAGTCTAAAAAAATTGTAAAGAAATTAGAAATCATTGATTTCTTTTTTATTTTTTGATCTGCAAAATTTGCAAACTGCAATAATTTAATTGATTAAACTTACTTATTTTCTTC
>CAJVPM010001309.1:0-12445 GCA_910592325.1 Scutellospora calospora | reverse complement strand
GATAAGTTAACTAAAAATAACTATACTAAATAATAATAAATAATATAATAGATATGATAGAAATAATATATATAGTAAAAATAGTATATATAGTATATATAATAAATATAAGAAAAATAGTAGATATGATAGATCTGGTATATATAATAGATTTGGTAGAAAGTGTAAAAATAGTAGAAATAGTAGATGAAGTAGAAATCATTAATTTTGAGTACAGTTATGAGATTATCTATTCAAAATTAAGTTACATGTTTTACATGAATTAATATTCATATAACTTTAACAATCTTGGGAACCTGTAATTCAAATTATATGATCTTGTACTCATTAAAACTAACTTAATATGCTAATTCTAATGGTATAAGTTTTATTAAGATTGGAGCAATAGTTCAAAAGTTATTAGCAAAAATATGAATTTTAATATTATAACACTATAGAAGAAATAAATAAAAATATTTATAAATCTCTTGATAAAGAAGTATTATTACAAGAATAGCAAGAAGTACTCAGAGATATGAAATCTAAATCTGCTCTAGGCTTATCTAGAATTAGTTATCTTTTAATAAAGAAATCAGGTGATCTGGCACAAAAGGTTTTTTTAATACTAGCAAACAAATATATAAAAGAAGAAAATATTCTAACAAAATAAAAAATTAGTTAATTATACCCAATATCTAAAAGAGAGGATTAGAATTATAATTTATTAAATATAAGACCCATTGTCTTGTTAGAAGCATTTTAGAAACTGGTAATCTGAGTTGTAAGCAAATAACTAAACAGAATTCTTATGAAATATAATATTTTAAAAGGATCAAACTATACTAGGTTATCAGGCTGCAATACCAGTAGTCCTATTCATATTATGAACAATCTTATTGAAGAAGCTAGAGAAAAGAATAAGGAAATATAGATCCTTTTTTAAGATATGAAGAAAGCATTTGATTCAGTTAGTCTAATCATACTAGAAAAGGTACTGAAGTGAATAAAAATTTTAGAAACTATAATAAAATTCTTACTAAATCTTTTTGATACAAGAAAAATAAAGGTCATAACAAGCTATAGACTAATATAGGAGTTCTTAGCAGAAGATGATCTAGATCAGGATGAAGTAGTTTCACTACTACTATAATATATTTTTTATGATCTACTACTTTATATAATTCTGAACAAAGAGAAACTCAAATACGAGATGAGTTTTGAATAGCCTAAAGATCTAGTACATAACAAAACTTAAAAATAGAGCTGAAGACAAGGTGTATTGGCTTATGCAGACAATACAACATAGATTGCAAAGTCAAGAAGTGAACTTATAGAAATTATTAAAATATCAAATGATTTTTATGAACTTAATAATATAGAGATAAATAGAAAGAAATCAGAATTGCTAGTAATTAATCACAAATATACAGAAGGTAATAATATTTCTGATTTAGTTATTAAAGTTGACAAGAATAAGGATGTAGTATATACAAAAAGAGGAACTAAAGCTATTAGATACTTAGAAGTCTGAATCTCCAAAAAAGGAGGTAGTAAATATAATACTAAGGTTATTGCAAGAGAGGTAGCAAAAATATGCAAAGCAATAAGGTTCAAAAGAGTATCAGCTAGTTAGCTCATATACTTAAACAATAGTGTTTTGCTACCATATATTAAATATAGATTGCAGACATCCTTCTTATCAAAAGCAAAATGCGATCAAATATAAAGACTAATTTGAATGCTGATTAAAAACAAACTAGAGCTAGCCAAAATAGCAGTTAATAGTATATGTAGTCACTTAGAACTTCTAAGCCTTAGATCTATTTGGCAAAATCAATTAGTATATCATTTTACAAAACTAATATTATACCTAAATTAAGATAATAAGATAGGTATTACAATATAACTTAGAGTAAAGGATATACAACTAAGATACAAATCTAAATTTAGTCTTCTAAATAAGAGATACAAGTTTAGTACATACAAGATAAAAAACAATTTGTTATATCATATCATTAGTAATACAAGAAAATTATGTTTTAGATTTTAAGAAATACTCAAAAATACAAACAACCTAAAAATAGAGGGTCTAGAAATAGGAGATTTTCTAGAAGACAAAAATCATAAAGAGTTTATAGAGAGCAAAAATCTAAATTTGTTTACTATAAACTAGCTCTTAAAAAAAAAAAGCAAGTATCTACTTGAGTAGCAACAGATCAAATTTCTAAGAAGAGACAAGATGAAAAAGCAAAAGCCAAACTAGTTTAAGAACTTAGAGGAGAAGATTATTCAAAACTAGGGATCAAGAAAAGTACTAAACTTCTTGCAAACTCAAGATACGAATTGGGTAGCACTTAAAATAGAAAAGAAGAAAGTAAGTATAAATAGAAGGAAAAAGGAATAGATTCTGTTTAAAGAAAATAATAGAATAAAGTAGAGAAAATAACAAAGAAGACAAAAGCTCACATAGTAATAGCTTACTGGAAAGTAGCAAAGGATAGTAATCCTCTAAAAACAAGACTTGTTTATTATGAAAGCTATAACTTAGGAAATAAGAATGATATTGAGTATCTTATTTCCAAGAGTATAAGCAAATAGCATCAAACTCTAAAAGGAGTAATTAGGAAAAAAGAACAAGTTGCAGAGCTAAAGTCCTCTTTATCAGCTTATCTAGGGTATATAGTATCTAGTACAACAGATTTAGCTAGTATGTAATTAGAAGATATTGAACTTAGAAAAAGTAATAATACAAAGAGTAATCAAGGAAAGAGGTATTTAAGCAGAGCTTATTGATATTGTAAGAAAACTCTAAGGTAGAAAAGAACTAGATATATATACAAATAGATCACTTGTAAATAGAGAAATAGATAGTATAGAAAGTGATAAAATAGGAATAGGCTAAATAGTAACTTATAAGGAAGCAGGCAGTATAGATAGTATTAGCTTTAGTAGTAGTCTAGTAGACTGGCCCTTCTTAACTTGAGCTAAACTCAGTACAATCTAAATAGCAGCTCTAGTAGCTTCCTGCAACTCAAAATTAAATATCTTCTCAGATAGCAAGACAGTAATTAAAGAACTTCAAAAAGAAAGATTAGTTTAGAATATTTAGAGATCTTTAAAATAAAGAATCGTAGCTTAGTACATTAAATTCAGGATTGTTGTAAAGCAAAAGGTATCACTTTTAAACTTATAAAAGTTAAAAGACATAGCAACAATTAGTAGAATAACAAAGCTGATACTTTGGCAAAAAATAGTTTAAACTCAAGCAGATCTATTTCAGTAGATGATATAAATACTGATAACCTAAAAGTTCTACTTAAATAGAAGAACAAGCTTATAGACTGCTCAATTAGGTCTTTCGTAAATATTATAACAGTAGTAATATATAGAACAGAATGAGTAGAACTAAGTAGCTCGAAAGAAATAATCAACTACAGATCTAGTAACTATGAGGCTGAAGATATAAATTAGAAAAGTATATAGGAGGTATTTAAGTGTTATCAGAGAAGAAGAGACACAAGTCTCAAAAAAAAACAAAGCCTTGATATTTAGGATAAAATATCTAATTAAGCTTCTACTAACTTGTGATATTTGTTTTCAACAAAGATCTAATCTTTACAAGGGTATAACCTGTATAGCTTGTTGCATCACTAAAGAAATATTTAGTCATCTTGCAGAATATATAGTTTATCAAAGTATTTAGAAATATATAGAAGTAGTAATTATAGAGAATCTGAGACTTAAGATTATAGAAAAGTAGGATATTTCAGTAACAAGTGAAAATCTAGCTAAAGTTTTTTTTAGGTATTATACTAGAAAACAAAATTCAAAAAAAAAATTATATCTTCGAGGATTGACTAGCAAAAAGCATATCATAGAAGCTAAAGAACTTTTTGAATCTAGGTCTAAAGCAAATCAGGTTGTTAACTAGTTCATTGATTCTTTTTGATCAAACTTCTATAAGAAACTATAGAAGTTCTGCTGTGAAGTAATAGTCAACTAGAAAAAAGATAAAGAAATCAACTAACAGAAGAAAAAAAGGAAAATTAAAAGACAAAAGTTTAGAAGTTTAGAGAACAAGGAAAATATTATAGATATATATAAAAAAAAAGTAGAAGTATAAGCAGATAAAAAGATTGAGATCTTAGGAAAAGTGAAAGACAAAATTACAAATTGGATTAGGAAAGATAAATATGATAATTAGTTAAAGTTTAAAAACAAATAACTAGGCTTTTTTGATATAGGCTAGGAGTAGTCTTTTTTTGATCAAGACAAGAATAGTATATACTAGTATGCAGCTTGTCTTAGAAGAAAAATTGCTGCAGCAGCAGATTATATTTGGATACTATGAGAGCAGCTGAGTAAGTTTGGAATTGTAATGAGAAGGCAGTTTTAAGATTAGAATAGTTTTTTTTTAATTTTTTGTATTTGTCTTATTACTCATGAAGTAATTTTCTTAATAAAATAAAAGACAAGATTACCTAAGTTAAAAAAAAAAATCTTAGTATTTATATAAAAAAATTTATTTATCAATCTTAATTTCTAGTTTTTTACTTAATTTAAATTTTTTTTATCAAATATTCTTATATAAAAAAGCTTTATAAAAAAATATAAAAAAAAATAAATAGATATTAACTTTATTTAAAAATAAAAATAAAGATTGAAACAATAAAAAAAATTATTATTTGTTTTAGTTTTTTATTTGATCTAAATCTTTATTATTAAATTCTAATTTTATAAAAAAAAAAAAAACTTTATTTAATAAGAAAACAAAAAATTAAAAAATAAAAAATAAAAAACCAATACGTCTAGTTTTAGTTTTTTTTATCTAATTCAGATTCTGTTTCTTTATTACTGATTCTATTTCTATAATAGAATAAGATTTTTTGTTTCATCTAATATTTGAAAACTTTCAAATATAATATTTTCATGCTAATTAATCTTAATATAATAATAATAGCAATTATCAAAATTAAATATTCTATTTAGATATTCTACACAACTCTTTCTAACAATCCTTCGTACTAAAAATTCCCAACTTATTTTTTTAAAAAATATACAATAAACTTTGTAGAAACATAAGAGCAACAACACAAGGAAGCATAAGACAATACTTATTATTTAGAGATAGTTCTTATATGCTATCTGCTAACAGGTTTAAAGTTTATCACTCATTGCAATATCATAGCAGTACTTGTCATTTAGAAGTAGTTCTCATATGCTACTTGCTGACAAGCTTAGAGTTTATTACTCACCTACAGAAGATAAGTACTAGTTATACTCTAGGTAAATACAAGTAAATAGTATATTTTAAAAAATATATACTCTCTTTAAATCTTTTTAGCACTACTACTATTTTCCTCTAAATCTTTAGATTTCTCTATACTAAAAAATAAAAAAGTGAAAGATTTGATAAATTCCTAACAAAAAATCTACAAGTTTATACTACCTTCTAATTTGGCAAATCATCTGTTAATATGCAACTTAGACAAGACAACAAACATGTACATTACTATCACATAGATGATCTAATTAGAATTTAACTTCTAGAGAAGTTTATTGCTAGATATATATGTTCTTGTTTTTATATAGCATAATATTTTTATATTTTGTCATACTCTTTTTTTCTTTATATTAATTAGAATATTTGTTTCTTTTTCTTTTTTCTTTACTTTTTTACTTGTAAAGATTTTTTAATCTGGTAGCAGATTTTTTTCTTATAAGCTTAGTTCATATAATTAGCTACATTTTATTATATATAACAATTTTTATTTTTAACTTGAACTAGATATTAATAGTTTGAAATTTAGTTTAGATTAGATTAGAAGCAACCTAGGACCTTGATAAGGTATAAAAGAACCTATTGTTGATTTGAAGAAACTACTCAATTTAGATAGGACACTTTTTAGAAAGATAAATACTTTTTATAGTAGATTGTATCTAGGCAATGCAAGGCAAGCTGAGTGAATTTGAGATTGCAAGAATAGAATATATTAGTAGTTTAGAATATTAATTTTTTTCTTATTTTTGTATTATGATTTCTTTATAAATCTTCTATTAATAAACTAAAAGTAAGGTCACCTAAGTTAAAAAAAAAAAAATAATAATAAATTAATTAATTTATACTAAATTTATAAACTTAGTTTTTATCACTTCTTACTTTAACAAAAGAATAAAGAAAAAAACAGGTCTAGATTAGTGCTTTAATCTATATTCAACTAATTCAGATAGATCTGACAATTTAAATTAAATACAGATATTCAGATTTATTAATTTTAAACAGATAGATCTGTAATATATATCAGATTAAGGATAAGGATATTATTTGAATTGTAATCCTAGATAACTATCAATGTCTGGTACAATTGATTAGATATATAATTTACTTTACTTGTATTAAATACATTGCCAAACATAAATCTTGTGATAATAAAGTTTTAAATTATATGAAAATATAAGATATTACTTATGAATAGTATAAATTATTATTGCAACTAGTAATCTCTTTTTTTTATTATTGTTATCATTATTTTTGCTAGAAACTAGTCTAAATTTCATTAGTATACTATTAGACAGTATATGTATTAGTATTTTTATTAATTAGAAAATGCAATCTAGATCTCGATTACTAAAGTTTGTTTAACATAATTACAATATTACATATTAGTTAAATTGGATAAATTTTATGCATATAATTTAATATCAATATGCATTAAATATGCAATTAATTCATAGAAAGCTATATAAAGAAAATAGATAAAAAAGAATTAGTATATAGATTAGATTCTTTTTCTATTATAAATATAAAGCAAATATAGTATATACATATATCAGTGCTATATAATCAGTAAGAGGTATAAGTAGAGCATTAGCAATTAAAAAAAGGTGCCATTGATAAAGCTATGAAGTAATACTATAAAAAAAAAAATATATCTTTGTTGTAGTTGTAAATAAGCCAAATAATAAAAATAATCTGTGATATAAATCTATTTGTTAACTTACACATATATATATTAAGATATTAAATTTTTTAATTAAAATATAATATTTCAGTATAGAGTTTTGAAATTATATATTCTAGGATTAAATAAGCAGAATAGAATATAAATTTTAGTTTTTAGATTATTTGAAAAAATTAAACATGTCCAAACTGAAAAGTTTGAGAATAATACTATAACAGAAAAAATTATTGAAGTTATATCCTATATTATACTAGAAGTATTGTTAGATAAAAGTTATATACAAGCTGCTGATATAAATTACAGATTAAGGTTTTATATTATATAATAGTAGTAATGAATAAATTTGTTTGTTATTTTTAATTTTTTTATAGTTTTTTTTTCTTTTTTTTTTTTTAGAAAGATAATTAGCTTAAGAGTGATTGTAAAAAAATTTTATAATATTCAGAAGCTATATAATTAAAGTTTCTAAGGTTATAAAAAAGATTAAATAAGCAGGGTATTGATTTTAATTAGTTTTATACAAGTTAAATAAAAATTTATAAATAGATTAATTTATAAAAAATGACATAATAAAAAGCTAATTTATAAGTACTTGCTAGAGAATCACTTAAAAATTAATAGATTAGTTTTTGAATATTGGGTGTAGACTACAAAAAAAATTTATAAAACAATAGTAGATGATAATTTAGAATATTATTATGATAGTGACTTTGAAACTATGTATGTTGATTGAGAACAAGATATTCTATTTGAAAGTTCAAAAACCTCATCTCATTTATCAGCAACTGCTGAAATACCATCTAGTACTTAAATAGTCTTAGAAACTAAAGAAAAAGGTATTAAATTATAGCAATAAGCTAGAAGTTTAAACATATCTAATTATAGTTTTTAATTTTTAGACAAAAAGTCTAATAGCTCCAAATTTTTTTTTTTTTTTTTTATTAATTGATAATATCAGTTAGGAAAAGGATTAGTACATTTATATATCAAGGTGGTATATATGTGAAGCTAATGTATATTCCTAATATGCACTGTTGTTACTAAGACTATTTGTTAATAGTTAGGCATCTAGTATGATATTATACCCTTATTTTCTATTTGCTAGCTGATTTAAACAAAGTTACTATCGACTATAGAGGAGGTTAAGGGAGACCTTTAGGAAAAGGAGAAGATTAATTAGAAAAAACAATTATATATAGAAAAGTTTTGAAGTAAACATTTTTAAATATAAGTATCTATATTAGTATTATAGGTTATGGTAGTGGTTTTGTTAGATATAGATTGAGGAAGATGTATTCAGTTTGTATTTTTTTTAATTTTTTGAGTGATACCATGAGCAGTTTCCCATTTGTGATGAATTTGGTTTCTGTTATTTCAGATTTTATTATTGAACTAGAAAAGTAAAGAATTTGAGAGTTTGATGAAGAAGTTATTAGTTGTTTTTTTGATTATGAAGTTAATTTGGTTGTAGTGAGATGTTTGAACAATGCCTTGAATAAGGAGTAGAAGAGTATTTGTTAGGTTTTGAGAGTTGTTATTGTGGATAAATATTAGTAAGATAGTTTGAGGAGAAGTGTTATTTAAATTTAAAGTATTTAGAGTATTTGTTATTTGGTTGAGTAAAATTTGATATAAGTTAGTTTTGTGGAGTGTGCAAGAAAGTATATGTTTAGTATTCTCGTATTGGTTACAAAATATGCAATTTGGTGTAAAATATAAGTTAGGATAGCGAGTGTTTAAGTTTGCCATTGTTGGTAGATTATTTAGTATGATTTTGTTTCTGAGAGAATAGAATTTGTGGTTGTTATTTTGTGAATTGATTATAAGTTTACCAGTTTTTTATTATTATACTACAATTATAGCTACTATTAGATTTGTAGATTTTGAGACTTAAATATTTACTAAATATTCTAATCAAAATTCTTAAATAAAGAACTAAGTTAGAAAGGTAATAGAAAAGTTAACTTCTAGATTAACTTATTCTTTTAATTATTTAAATTTGTTAATATAGATATCAACTGTATCTGAGCTTTATTATATAGCAAAGAGCTGTTTTTGCTAAGTAGCTTTTTGTTAGATAATACAAAATCTTTCTCTAAATAAATAGTAAAAACTATAAATATTGACTCTATTGATATTTTGGCTATATCTAGTATACTTAAAATAATTAGAGATATATGCTAAGCTTTATAACTATTTTTGAATATTATTAGTAAGATAAGCAGATGCAAATTTAAGTTAATATACAATATTCTATCTGTTAGTTTTGGCTACCTATTCAAAACTTTTTAACCAAATTATAAGGTTTTGAGTTCTATTATCTTAAAAAGATTTGATCTTAAACAGAATCTTTTTACTATTAGCATCTAGAGCTTGAGCTAAGTTAGTTATAGCAATAGCTATACTTTGTAGTACTTAGTTATCTATATTTATATCTTCTGGTTCATCTTTTTAGATTGTATATCAGAATTCAAAATCTAAGTCTTCTTAATAGTTTACTTCTTAGTTATTGTTAACTATTTCAAAGAAATTGTCAAAGTTATATTTTTCTAGATTATTCTGATTATTTTGAGAATTATTCTAATTTTTAGATTATCTAAGATTTGAATTACTCTATTAAAGAATTTATTTAGTTGATTAGTGAATTTGTTTAGGCTTTGAGTAGATTGAATAGATTAGTAGGAAAGTGAAGAATTTAGAGGAGTATAGTGAGAGAAGGATGTATTATCAAGAGTTGGATTTAGTTTTCAGAGATAGAGAGATTTCTATTTAGTAAAGTAGTAATAGGAGTAAACTAGTTTACAAAGTTAGTTAATACTGTTCAAGAATTAATATTAAGATTAAAATATTATTGATTTGAAGTATTAATGAGAGGAATAGAAAAAAATTGAAAAGTAGAAGTATATATAAAAGGATTAAGAGAGATATCAGTTAAAAGTAAAGTAGGAGTTTGTTATTTATTTAATAAGGGAAATTAGACTTGAGTAGTATTCTCATTATATAAAGTTAAAGAGATTAAAAATTGAGTTTTAAGAATTATAACTTAGTCTAGATCTATTAAGAATTTACTAGCTATAGAGCTTTGTTCAAAATAATCAAGACTACTATAGTATTCATTAAAGATAAAAGAACTAAAATTTTCTAAAGCTTCTGCTAGAGTTCTATTTAAATAAGAATTAAAGTAGTAGAACTAGTTTAGAATTCAATATAAGGATCAAAGACTATAGTTTCAAAACTAAAGAGAAAATAAAATTATAGAATATATCAGATATATTTAGTTAGAAGAGTTTTAATAATATTGTTAGAGTTTTTTAAGGGAGTATTATATCAACAACTAAATATAATATTATATACTACTGCTCTGACTTCTGACTTGAGTATAAGTAGAGCTATTAGTTAATTCTATGTATATAGTTATAGTTTGTTAAGAATAGGATTTAGTATAGTATATTCATCTGTACTAATTCTAAAAATTATAGTATAATCAGTAATAGTTGGTTCTTAGATAGCATAGCTAACAGAATAAATTTGAATCTAAAGTTTGAAGTACTACATATGCTTGACTTATATTTTAATATCATAAATTATATACTTGTATTTTTTCTATATGTATCTGATATACTCTATTCATATATGTTGAGTAGTAAGATACTTATTTTTACACTTTGGGTCATGAGATATTTGAGATTACAAATTAGGTTTGAGATTACTTATACCTACTTATTTGGCTTGTGGGTAATTTTTACTTAACTTTTCTATATTAAGTTTCACAATAAACTGCTAGTTAATTAGAGTTTTTATATCTATGTTTAGGAATTTTTTTCTCTCCTTCCCGTATTTATTCTTGGCTCATAAGATACTCATCTTTCAGATGTTTTTATTTCTGAGAACTGCAGTAAGCTACTAGCTTTAATTTGAGAATTTACACTTACAAGTTTATCTTGTAGAGTACTTGCCTTTAGGTATTTCTAATTTGGAAGTTGCAGTAGGCTACTAGATTTTATTAGAGTTTTTATACTTACAAATTTGGCTCATATAGTACTTATCCTTCAGGTGTTTCTAATCTAGAGGTCACAGTAAGCTGCTAGCTTTAAAGTAGATATAAATAGATATAGTCTGAGTCTGAATTCAACTTTGAAAAGTCTGTATAATGTGAAATAAATCTTTCTTAGTTCAAGACAATATAGAGTGATTTTTCTTTTTTTGTATTATAGTGTAATATAGATCTATTCTAAAAGTCATAGATTTCTTTTTTGATATTTATATAATATATACTAGATATAATATAGATTGAGATTAGCAAAAGATGAAAAAGAGACTTTTTGGTTTCTAGAAGAGACTTTTTTAAGGATTATTAAAAGAGAAAAAAGAAGTTTTTTTATTTTAGAGAATGTTTCTTTAGAGCTCTTTTAAAATTTTTTTAATTATTTATCTTTTCAGAAGTATTTCTTTGTTTTTTTACTAGAAAGTATTAAAATATTACAAGTAGTATAGCCTTCTTAATATACCTTAAGTAATATAAGATATGAAAAAAAAACTTTCAATAGTATCAAAGTAGAATATTATTACTATAGCAGTTCATTAATAAAGTTTATTTTTAAAGTCAAAAGATTATATTAATTAAAGAACTAGTAAAGAACTTAGAACTTTATTGAGTATTGTATTATTAACTATAAGACTATTTTACTATTATTTAATAGAAGATTATAAAGGATCAAATCTCTAAGATAATAGAAGATTATAAGAAACAAATCTAATCTGAAGCAAAGAGAAAAGCAAAAGTTTATATAGCTTTTTAGAAAAGGTAGAAAAAGTAATTTGTCCTATTATTGCTTCTAAGATAACTTAATAACTTTATAATTGTTTTACATGATTTATAGCTTGTTAGAAAGGTCTCATCAAGTTGAATCTAATGGTTTAACTTAAATCTAACTTTAGCTATTTAGTTTATTGAAAAATTGATATTAAATAAAATATATTCAAGAAATTAACTCTATAAAATACTAATAATAAATAATAAAATAATAATAAAATAAAATAGATAAAGCTTATTATATAATAATATAAATTAGTTAAATCTAAATTTTTATATAACTAAACCTTTAAATGAGTTCTAGTCTAGAACTAATTCAAACTTTTTTACTACATATTTAGCTATAACTATATAGAATAACTTTCTCATAATTAGTTATCATATAAAAATAAATAATATATTATTATTAGCTAATTGTTACATATATAATAATAAATTAATTCAGAACTCTTTCTAATGATCTCTTATACCAAAAATTTCTAACTTATTTTTTTAAAAAATATACAATAAACTCTGTAGAAACACAAGAGCAACAACACAAGGAAACATAAGATAGTACCTATTATTTAGAGATAATTCTCATATGCTATCTGCTAACAGGTTTAGAGTTTATTACTCATTGCAATATCATAGCAGTACTTGTCATTTAGAAGTAGTTCTCATATGCTACTTGCTGACAAGCTTAGAGTTT
>CAJVPM010001308.1:0-12453 GCA_910592325.1 Scutellospora calospora | reverse complement strand
GGGATTGCCTATGTGTAATCTCGTACATCAAACTAATAAAAATCGCCCGGCAATGTAAGCCACCTTAAAAATAAAAATAAAAAAAAAAAAAAGAAATAAAATTAGTAAATTATTGAGCTTGTTAGACTATTCCTATAGTAGCAAGGTTAAAGATATGATGATGAGAGGTTTCTTATACTATTTGTATATTAGAGGTTTTAATAGGTAGTAGAAGAGGTATGTTAGTAAAAAGAGGTGAGAGAGTTCTGTTTCTATTTCATAAAGAAAAGTTAATATAAGTAGTATTTTCATTATAAGAGAGTAAAGATATAGTATATTGGGGTTCTATAATTATATTTTCTGGTCCTAAACTTTGACTTAAACTATCTTATACTTAGGTACTAAATTCAAAAGAGATATTATCTAAATTAATGATAGAAGATTCTAAATTTTCTAAAGCAGTTTGAGAGCTTTGGATAAAGAAAGAATTATCTATAACTGGGTTATTTAATTGTTTAAAGAAATGATCAAAAGGAGTAATATCGAAAGAAGTAGATAAATAAAGAACAAGAAAGTATTGAGTATATTTAGCAAAAAGGGTTTGAATAATTTGTTTAGAGTTTTTAAGAGGTGTGCTATATCAGCAACTAAAAATAATATCACATGCTGCAGCTCTAGCTTGATTATAAGTTGGGTTTGTAGTTAGAGTTATATAGGCAGCAACAGTTTATTGAGTATATTTAGTAGTTTTGTATATATTGTTATAAAATAAGTTAAATTATTTTATCTTATTATTTTATTTTATTATTTTATTATTAGTATTTTTTATAAATAATTAGTTTCTTAAATATACTTTATTTATTATATTGCTTTTACAAATAATTTAGTAGTCACAGATAGATTTAGACTTTACCATTAGATTCAGCTTGAAGAGACTTTTCAAATGAGCTATAATTCATAACTATAAAACTCTTAGTTTTTGAGTTGTTTTAGAAACAACTAAGAAACGGTTACTGTTCTTACTGTTCTTACTATTTTTACTGTTTTTACTGTTTTTACTATTCTTACTGTTCTTACCTTTAATTGTAAAAAGCTATATAAACCTTTCTTTTTCTCTTTGCTTCAGATTAGATTTGATCTCTACAATCTTCTTAATATCAGAATTCTCTTAGCACAGAAACTAATAGATAGTCTTGTATTATCGATATTGTATTCTAAATAAAGTATAATCTTTGCTCTTTTATTAACTTTGTAACAAACTGTAACAGTAAAGTAATATTTTACTTGGACACCATTGAGAGCCTCTCTTCTGTATTTTATGTTACTTATATTGAATCAAGAAGGCTAATACTTATAACATTTTGGTGCCTTCTGGTAGAAAAACAAAGAAATACTTCTGAAAGAATAATTAATTAAAAAAACTTAAAGAAGCTCTAAAAAAACTTTTCTTAAAGAAACCTCTCTTTTCTTCTTTAATAATCTCTAAAGAAGCCTCTTTTAGAAACCAAGAAGCTACTCTTTCATTCTTTGACAATTCTAATTTACGTCACATCTGGTCTACATTATACAAATACCAAAAAAGAGATCTATGACTTCTAGAATAGATCTACATCATACTATAGCACAAAAAGAGAAAAATCACCCTAAATTGCCTCAGACTAAGGAAGATTTATTTCACATTACACAAACTTTTCAAAGTTGAACTTAGGCCCAGACTATACTCTATTAATTATAAATTAAAGCTAGCAGCTTACTGCAACTTCTAAGTTAGAAACATCTAAAGGACAAGTACCCCACAAGCCAAACTTGTAGGTGTAAAGACTCTAATTAAAGCTAGTAGCTTACTGTAACTCTCAGATTAGAAAAACCTGAAGGACAAGTACTCTATGAGCTAAACTTGTAGGTGTAAGGACTCTAATTAAAGCTAGTAGCTTACTGTGACTCCAGAAATAGAAACACCTAAAGGATAAGTATTCCATAAGCTAAAGCATAGGTGTAAGAACTCTAACAGCTAGTAGCTTACTATAAATCTTAATATAGAAAAGTTAAATATGGATTACTTATGAGCCAAACAAGTAGACGTAAGTAATCCCAAACTCTAATCTGTAGTCTCAGATACCCTATGACCCAAAATATAGGAGTAAGATATCTTATCACCTAATATATATGAACAGAGCATATAAAATATATATAGAAAGAATACAAGTACACAATTTACAACATCAAAATACAAGTCAAGCATATACAGTACTTCAAACCCTAAACTCAGATTTATCCTATCAGCTGTGCTATCTAGGAACTAATTACCATAGATTGTACTGTAACTTTTGGAATTGGTATAGATAAGAATACTACACCAGATCCTATTCTTAACAAACTATAATAGCACATCTAGAATTAACTAGTAGCTCTACCTATTCTAGAGCCAGAGTAGCAGCACATGATATAATATTTAGTTGCTGATATAACACCCCTATAGAAAACTCTAAAAACATCATTAAAACCCTTCTAGTTAGATATACTCGATATACTCTACAATTTTATCTTCCTTTTGGTTTTGAAGCCACAGCTTTTGACCCTTATATTGAATTTCAAGCTAGTGCTCCTACTCTTAATCCTTATTTAAATAGAACTCCAGAAGAAGTTTTAGGAGATCTTAGTTCATCTATCCCTAATGAATATACTAGTAGTCTTGACTATTTCGAATATAGTTCTATAGTTAGTTAATACTCAATAGACTCAAACCAAGCTACAACTTCTTCATCTACTTTAATTCCTTATAATGAAAACACTACTCAAATCCAATTTCCCCTACAAGATAAACAACAAACTCCAACTCCACCCCTAACTAATACTCTTCTTGGATCCTCTATACATACACCTAACCCCCAATTCCTCTCTATTCTATCTACTAATACTTCTAACCAATAATACTTTAATCATAATATTAACCAATGAACTGCAATTACTAACCTTATTTCTTAGTTTACTCTTACTACTACTACTTCACTAAATAGAAGCCTTCCAATCTCTGAAAACTATCTTCAAATAAACTTAGACCTTGATAACTT
Organism: Scutellospora calospora; assembly: GCA_910592325.1. Lineage (NCBI taxonomy): Eukaryota > Fungi > Glomeromycota > Glomeromycetes > Diversisporales > Gigasporaceae > Scutellospora > Scutellospora calospora. The sequence goes on along the minus strand of CAJVPM010001308.1, from coordinate 9,403 downwards.
CTTTTCTTCACACTATACTTCTTCATATCTCTCACCTCCTTATCAATCTATTCAAACAACAAATCAAGCTAACGAGCTCTTTAACAGAATAATCCAAACTCTAAACAATCTAGAAATTAATAACACCTCTTTGAATAATCAGAACAATCAGATAGAATATATTTTGAAAATTTCTTAGATGCTGAAATTAATAATCAAGAGCCAAATCATCAAGAAGACTCAGATACCGAATCTACATATACTATTTAAGAAAACAAACTAGATAATATAAATATAGGTGATCAAGTATTATGAGAAGCAGCTACTGCTATAACAAATCTAGCTTGAGCTCTAGATATTAGTGGTAAAAAGACCCTGTTTAAAATTGAATCTTTTTGAGATAATAGAACTTAAGACTTTATAACTTAGTTGGATAATTTTAAGCAAGTAGCTAAAGCTAACAGATAAAATGCTGCCTAACAACTTAAACTTGCATTTGCTTACTTAACTAACAATACTCAGAAATAGCTTTAAAGTTTAGTCAATGCCTCTACTCATTTTAAACATTAACAGCATAGACAGGTAGTTGATAACTATAATGTCTATAGTTTTTACCATCTGTTTAGAAAAAGTTTCTGTACTCCTCAACAAAAAGCTACTTGGCAAAAGCAGCTCTTCACTATTCAACAAAGCTCAGATATAGTTAACATCTATATTAACAAATTTAAATAATTAAAAGAGTGAGTTGATTCAAAAAATACTTTTCTAGCTACTTTTCTAACTTAACTTTTTGTACAAAGGTTTTAACCAGAATATTCAGTAAATGTCTAAGCCTCAGAACCTGCAAACCTAATAGCAGCAATAACTACAGTATGACGATAGGAAACTGGAACACTTATGGCTTCAAACACTAGCTCTAATACAGATAAAGCTATTGAACAACTCACTAAACAAATCACTGAACTAAGCATAAACCTTACAGAAAAACAGACTACCCCTACTCCTAAACCAATCTACTACTCAAATAATTCGAACAGAAACAGATTTGATAACAATAACCAGCAGGATACTACTTGCTATTATTGTAGAAGTAAAGGATATTACATTAAAGATTGTCACAAACAAAAAGAAAATTTTAGATCTGATTCTTATTCTGACTTCTGACCTAGTTATTATAATTATTCCTACTTTAACAATAACTATAGGTCAGATAATAGAAGGAATAATGATTGTTATTATGATCACTCTTGATTTTGTGAAAGAAACAGATCATATAATAACAACAGATACTATAACAACTTCAGATATAATAACAGAAATAGATGCTAAGAAAGAAGCTGTTCACAAGATAGATACAGAAATAGAAACCAAGATAACAATAGCAGAAGCAAATCTAGAAGTCCATCCTCTACTTCTTACTCCAGAGAAGCTTATTCAGTAGACCTTGTTAATGATTATGACTTTAAACAATTCGAATTATATTTCTTTAATGAGTCATTACAAACTACTATAGAAACCTACTTTGCTACTTCCTCTCCTAATACCACTATTCAGACTTCAACTAATACCATATCTGTAAAATACAATATTAAAATTAAGAGTAAACTCTATCAAGCCATTATTGATAGCAGAGGCTCTATTAGTATGATCTCATACCAGATTGTTAAAGAATTAGGACTTAAGATAGATACTTGTTCTTCTAGTTTAATTTTATCAGCCACAGAACCCTCTATCAGACCTTTAGGAATAATCAAGAACCTCCTTATTGAAATTGAAGAAATAACTATTTCTTTAGATATAGAAGTTATAGATACTACCTCTTATTCTCTCCTCTTAGGTAATAACTAGTCTCAAAAAGTTGAAGCTATCTATAATTAGAAAAATAGTACCTATACTTTAAAATAGAATAATAAGAAAATTCATGTACCTATTACTTATGAACAACACTAACCTTTACCTACTTAACTAACAATAAAAGAATAGCATAAGTTGGACCAATCTGAAAAGAAATTCTTAGTTCAAAAAGAAGCTTATACTTTAACAGCCACAGGCTCAGAAACTAATAACTAGCCTCTGATAAACTCTAAACTCAGAAACAAATCTCTTTTAAATAACAGATATCGAAGATGTAGGAATTGTTATTCCAATGAACATGTTTTTGCAGACTGTTCTAATAACCAATATAATAGATGCAAAAGATTAGATCATATCTCTACATATTGCCTATGCAATCCATCTAAACTAAACTACTGCAAAATATGTGATAGTACTGAGCATCAATATGCTGATTATCCTCATAACTATTGCTATCAATACAATAAGTTAGAATATATCAGTATTCATTGTCCTTTTGCCCCTCTCAAGAAGGATAACTAACAGTATAAATATAGATATAGCCAAGATAAAGTAGAAGACAGATGAATAGTTTATTATAGCTACAAAAGAATAAACTATTGCTATCAATGTAAAACCTCTCAGATGCTAGCAGATATTCACTTCCTAAATGATACCTTAGTATGTAAGATTTGTTAAACTGAGTTTTACTAACAACTTCCTAAAGAAGACCCATGAAGCATAGAATATTTTACTAATAGTAATAGACAAGGCCTCCTCACTAAATGTGCTCTCTGTAAAGAAGAACATATTAGAACTGGAATGCTTAAGTTGAATACAATTCAAGAAAATTCTTGGTTTTGTAATCTAGAACATTTTTATACATATAAAGTAGCTCAAGATATAGAATGTAACTCTAACTATAATCTATAGACCTAAATATGTCACTATACTGAATTTACTAGAAATGCAAGATATGTATATAATCTTAATCAAAGTAGAATATTTTGCCTTGCTAAGATCAAGTTAGGCAAAGTCACTAGAATATTACTGAAGCTTTAGAACCTCAAATGAATGATCAATCTAATCAGAACTACTCAGATGATAATATCAGTATTATCATAAGAGCACATCATATAACTCTTTTAGAAACAGAACAAGAAATTTTAGATCGAATCCTACAAGAATCCTTTTACTAATCTCACCCTGAATTTGATCATTACAAAGCAATAGAAAACTTCTAAAAGAACTTTAATAACAAAGTAGCTCTATATAAAAGTTGCTTTATGCCTAAGCAGAAAGCAGAGCTTGAAGAATATGAGGAGTATTGCCAAGAATATCATAAAGAATTAAACTCTAAACCCCAACTAGAACCTAAAGCAGAAACTCTACCTGAAAACCTCTTCACTCAACCTGAATTATCTAGTCAACTTCAAGTTCAATCTGATCTTAACCAAAGTAAACTTATTGAATTACTATAACAACTAGTTGAACAACAGGCCCAGATTATTACTCTTCTCCAAGCCCAAGCCAAGATCATTGAACACTAGGCCCAGACTATTGAAATCCGCTAGCACAAAGTTAATAGTTTTAAAAGATTCCACTAACAAATAAGACATTTAAATTAGAAGCAATTTTTACAAGTAGATAGTAAACAGCTTATTACTTCGACTTTCTTTTTAAATTTTTAGACTATCCTAAGCAAAATAAAAAACTACTTAGTGATTCAGATGAGCTTCTTTCAGAACTTGTAGCTTTAGAATTAGCTCTAAATAATAATTTACAAAAGAAAGAAATATATACACTCTCTCAAGAAATAGCCTCAAAAACAGGAATATTGACCCTAGACCAAGAAATAAAATTTAAACGACTACTTTGAGAATTTGCAAACCTCTTTGCAAAAGATATTATTCAACTAGGAAGAACTAGTCTAGTAATATACAAGATATATACTAAAGATATACTTTCTATAAATTCTTGATCTTACTCAGTACCTATTACTAAACAAGTCTTTATTAATGAAGAAATACAACGGATGCTTGATAACAATCTAATTAGAGAATCAACTAGCCTATAGGTATCTCCAGTTAAAAAAAAAAGATTTTGTATTGACTATAGAAAACTTAATGCAATAACTAAGAAGGATTTTTATTACTCTTAATCTTATGAGTAGATATTAGCAAATAATAATGTATCCTACAGACAGAGAGAAAATAGCATTTATTACTAAATATATTACTTACGAGTTCAATGTAATACTATTTGGACTATGCAATGCCCCTGCTACTTTCCAATATCTTATGAATCAGATTTATTGATGTATAGCCTATAAATATATTGTTGTTTATTTAGATGATACTAATGTATTTTTACGAACATTTGAAGACTATATTCAATATCTACATGAAGTGTTTACTAGAATCAGAAAAGCTGGACTCAAGCTTAACTTAGAAAAATATACCTTTTGGATAAAATAATTACCTTCTTAGAACAGATTATAGAAGCTAAAAGAATCTTATCAGACCCAGAAAAGATTATAGCTATACAAAATATCATCTCTTTTACAAATGTAACTCAACTTTGATTATTTTTAAGACTTGCTGGATATTACATAAAGTTCATACAAGGATTTTCTTCTATAGCCCAACCTCTAAATCAGCTATTATATCTAGACACTAAATATGAATAAAACTAATAATGACAAGAAGCTTTCAATGAACTCAATAAAGATTAGTCATAGCTCCTATTCTAATCTATCCAAATTATAAATCAGAATTTATCTTCTCAATAGATGCTTCTTATAGCAGATTTGAAGCAACTTTAAGTCAAGTTACAGATGATAGAAAAGAATATTTTATTACCTATACAAGTAAAAGTTTCAAGAAAGAAGAAGTCAACTATGAAGCAACTGAATTAGAATATACTACCATAGTATAGGCAATAGAATATTTTCATAAGTATTTTAGAACAAATCATTTTACTTTAGTCACTGACCATTCAGCCTTTTAATAGTTAAAATCTTCCTAATCTAAAGAATGATTAGGAAGATAGATGATGAAATTACAACCTTATCACTTTACTGTGATTTACAAACCAGAATAAAAATATTCCAATATTAATATACTTTCAAAATTAAAGACTCAAATATATCTCCCTATAACCCTAAAGAAATGAATTTAGACCACTACTAAAATCTCTTAGAATACTTAGAAACAGATGAATTTCCTCTTAACTTAACAGACTTTGAAAAACGAACATTAATTAAACAATCTAGATTTTATGAAATGAGAAACAGAATATTATATAAGAAAAATTAAGGACACCTAGATAAATTAATTTGAGTAATCAAATGAATAGAAGTCAAATCTATTTTCTACATGATATATAGTATCCTAACAGCTGGACATTTAGGAATAGATGCTATGTACTACAAAATAGCAAACTTATACTATTGGGACCAAATGTATAAAGATATTAAGAATTACATTCAAGTATGTGAAGTATGCTAATGATGAGAAAAGACAAAAAGAAAAGAATCTTTCCACCCTATTCAAATAGGATGAGCTTTTGAAAGAATTAGAATTGACTTAGTAGGACCTCTTCTAATTACCAAGCAAAATAATCACTATATTATTGTTGCTACTGACTATTTAACAAGATGACCAAAAGCTAAAGCTATATCAGATGCAGATGCAGAAACTCTCGCTAAATTTATCTTTAAAGATATTGTTTGTAGATATGGAGTACTTCAAGTAATACTCTCAGATAATAGAAAGAATTTTGCTAGTAAAATAGTCAAAATACTTTACAAAAAGTTTTTGATTAAGCATATGTTCTCCTTTCCTTACTATTCACAGACAAATGGAATAGCAGAAAGATTAATTAGGATACTTTGCAACTCTCTTGCAAAAGTAAAAGAACAAGATGAAGATTAGGATATATATATACCTACTATCTTATTTGCATATAGGATAAAAAGATATTCTACTACAGGATATACTTCTTTTGAATTGACCTATAGATGACAGGCTAAGATGCCAATTGAAGCCCTTATCCCTGTAAAAAACATAGATACAGACAAAGAAGTAACTTTAGAAAATAGCATATTACAATGAGCATTTGAGTTAATAGATGAACTTCCTTATCAACATAATAAAGCTTGCAGAAATATAGGAAAATCTCAAAAGAAACAGAAAGTCAGATTCGATATGAATATTCTAAAAGAAGAATTTGAAATCAGAGACAAAGTTTGAGTATAAAAAAAAGACTTAGAAAATTCATGATTAGCTAAATTCAAAGACAAAAAAAGTGAACTCTTTATAATTAAATTAAAGCTAAATAATGGAGCTTATAAACTTCAAAACTTAAAAGGAAAAACACTATTAAAATATTATAATAGTGACAGATTAGCTAGATATTATGAAAAACAAAGTTGGCAATCAGTAATAGTAATAGACAAATAAAATTTTTAGAGAAAATTTTTTAAAACCCAGTAGAACCTATATGCAAAATTTGTGAAACATTTTGGATTTACCTCTCGTAATACATCAAAACTTATAAATATAAACCTTACTCCAACAATTTTCTCTAAATTAAAAATTCTTAAAATAGTTATCTCTTTAATTAATATCCCAAAAATGAATACCCCAAACACTTAACAATTACAACCCCAAACCTTAGATATACTTAATGAATTCCTAACTATTTAGAATCAAGATCTTCTTGCAACAAACTATAGTTTAGTTCTTACAGAAAATCAAGTTTCTATAATAAATGAAACAAATATTTTCTTAATGATAACAATACTGATAGAAACAGAAACTACAAACTCGATAATAGAAAATGAATTAGAAATATTTGAAAATCTTTTTCCTAGTATAAACTTAGATGAACTCCTAGAAACAGAAGAAACAACTATGCTCTCTCAACAAAAAAAAGAAAATTCAAATGAAGAAATTTTAGAAGAATTCTCTCTTCAAGAATCTAACAAAAAGAAGATCAACTTCTTTTAAATAACCTCCTTACTAAATTCATCAATGATATAATGAAAGATACAGAAGAAGTTTTTATAAGGCTAAATTCTTTAATAGAAACTACTTTTAATGAAAAGCTCAAAAAAATAATCTCTCAATTAAAAGAAGAAAATCGAGGAAAACAATAAGATCAAGTTCTTAAAACCTTTGAAACATGCTACTACTTAGGACAACTATGAGAAAGTATAAAAGAAAATAAACAAAAACTAAAGTATACTCAAAATACTTTAAAGAAATCTTTAAACTCATGATGAGCTAACAGAATATAGAAATACTCTGAACGAGTTTATCAAATCTTTCAGATATGTAGACTATCAAGACTTTGTTCCACTACAAAGATAATATTCACTACTTGGAAGAGTTAAGTAATGAAGATTTTACAGAACTCCTAGAATTAATTAGGATTGCAGTACTTATTTTTAAAGGAGACAAAAATGTTATAAAATGAGTTTCAATTATTTTATCTTATTATTTTATTTTATTATTTTATTATTAGTATTTTTTATAAATAGTTAGTTTCTTAAATATACTTTATTTATTATATCACTTTTACAAATAATTTGTAGTCACAGATAGATTAAGACTTTACTATTAGATCTAGCTTGAAGATACCTTTTAAATGAGCTATAATTTATAACTACAGAACTCTTAGTTATTGAGTTGTCTTAGAAACAACTAAGAAATGGTTACCATTCTTACTATTTTTACTATTTTTACTATTCTTACCATTTTTACCATTCTTACCATTCTTACTGTTTTTACTATATTTACTATTCTTACCATTCTTACTCTTAATTATAAAAAGCTATATAAACTCTCTCTTTTTTCTTTGTCCCAGATTAGGTTTGACTTCTGCAATCTCCTTAATATTAGAATTCTCTTAGCACAAAAACTAATAGATAGTCTTGTATTATTGATACTGTATTCTAAATAAAGTATAATCTTTGCTCTTTCATTAACTTTGTAATGAACTGCAACAGTAAAGTAACATTCTATTTAGATACTGTTGAGAGCCTCTTTTCTGTGTCTTATATTACTTGTGTTGAATCAAGAAAGCTAACACTTGTAATAGTATAATAGTATTAGATCCAAAATCTTCAGTATAATCAATAAAGATTTGTTATAGGAAAGTACAGTTCACAAGATAAGTTTGAATATAGGATTTGTATAACTTCATAAGCTTGACTAATATCCTGGTATTATAGATCATATTGTTAAATTTGTTCTATATACAACTAGTATACTCTATTCATATAGGTTCTTGTCAAAAAATACCTTACTTCTTCATGTTTAAATCATGAAGTATCTTTTTCTAAAATATATAATCTGTTTCTAAAGGAGTTGGAATTACTTATGCCTACATATTTGGCTTGTGAGTAATTCATACTTAACTAGTATTGTTAAAGTTCATAGTAAGCTACTAGCTATAGTTAAGTCTTTATTTCTACCTGATTTAGCTTGTAGAATACTCTTCAAAGTATATGAGTTTAATTCAAAAATATCTAATATTAGGAGATTTAACCCTAAAATTGCAACTAATCAGAGGCTTAAAAGTAGCCCTTCCAACTAAATCTATCTAGTAGAGTTGTTTCTTGGTACACTATTACTCACTTGGTAATAGGCGATTGTAAATAGAGGATCTTCTAAGTCTAAATATAATTTTTTAAAGTTTATGTTATATGAACTTAGTCTTCTTAGACTTGAAATAATATAGATCATTTTTCATATTCTTATGCTATGTAGATTAATTCTAGAAGTCAATAATCTTTTTTGGTATCTATATAATGTAGATCAAGTATGATATAGATCATAATCAGCAAAGAGAAAAAAAAGACTTCTTAGAGATCATCAGAAGAGAAAGAGAAAGGCTTCTTTGTTTTACAAGAAAAGTTTCTTAAGGGCTTTTTAATTAAAAGTTTCTTAGGGTTTTCTTTCTTTAGAGATTCTAAATATTTAAAAATTTTCTTTGGTTTTCTGCTAGAAGGTACCAAAATATTACAAGTTGTATAGCCTTCTTAGTATATTACAAGTAATATAAGACATAGAAGAGAGACTTTTAATAGTATCAAAGCAGGATATTACTTTGCAAAAGTAATTCGTTAGAAAGATTATATTAAAGCAAAAAGTATTTTTTATTTACAATACAATATTGATAATACAAGACTATCTATTAGTATCTATGCTAAGAGAATTCTAATATTAAAGAGATTGTAGAAGACAAACCTAACTTTAAAAGAAGGAGGAAAAAGTAGAGTTTTTATATCTTTTTTCTAAACATCTTCAAATATAGTTAAACATCTTCAAACATAGTGAAATGTCTTCAAATATCTTCAAACATCATCAAATATCATCAAACATCTTCAAACATTATCAAATATCTTCAAGCATAGTTAAGTATAATTAAATGTCAATAGAGATTTCTAAACACTAATAATCTATAACTACTAATCTAATTTCTACAAATTATAACTCATTATGATTATGAAACTATTCTGATTCTAATAATGCTAGTTAAAGATATTACTAACTTATAAAATAATTTATAAAATACAAATAAA
>CAJVPM010001307.1:0-12455 GCA_910592325.1 Scutellospora calospora | reverse complement strand
ATACAAGGGCTCCACCTGCTAGTTATCTTGTATAATATTGCTTTTAGCTTGCATGTTAAATATACAAAGGAGTCCCTGAGAGAAAGCAGTTGACCTTTGTAAAAACCATTGTATTGTAAAAGAAACTTCTTCATCTTCCTCAATAAAATTTTTGTTTTTTGCTTTTTTCGAATTTTTAGGAAAAAGGATCATCGGAAAGAGTTCCATCATTATCATATTATTATCTTTATAATTCTATAATATCTAATATAATATTTCATATAACTATAAGACTCAGTCTCAAGTTAGACTTGAGACTAAGTTAAATTAAAACTCAACTTCTCGAGTTGAGTTAGAATTAAACTGAACTTTAATATCCTTAGCTATAGCTGATAAATATATTTTATTAGTAAATTTTCATTTCATATAATGTTGAGTAAATAGACCTTTAAGTAAATAGTTTTTAAAGAATCATATTATAACTATTTGTTAAGTCTATAATACAAAAATTGATATAGTCTAATGAATTACAATATATATATCATAAATAGCTATGTATAATATCTTAAATATTTAAACTTAACATTAATTTATTATTGAGAATATTTATATTGAATTCAACTTCTGAACAAATCTAACAAATGACAAATAATTAATTGAAATAACTAAAATTCAGCAGCTATATGATTTTAATTATAAATATTGCAAGAACATAAAATCAAAAATAGTGTAAGGTTCAGCCAAATTTTTTAAAGAACTTATCCTAAACTGAAAAATTTAAGATAAGACTCTAATAATTTTAATATATCTCAGAAATTGATATAGATCATTATATAAGATAATTCAAATTTTGCACTAAATTCAAGTAAATATTTTATTTTTTATTTTTATATTAACAAACTATATATATATAAATTGAATACATAAAATACTTACTACATATAATATTTACTGCTAGTACTACTCTTTTTATTACTACTTTTTTTATATTGATACTTATTATTATTATACTATTATAGAATAGATTTTTAGTTATTTTTATTATTATACTATTATTATATTTTAGTTATATTTATTAGTATTTAGTTATTTCTTATATTGTATTATTTTAGTATAAATATTTTAGAGTAAAGAAAATTATTATAAATATTCATCTCTAAGTAAAGTACCTCAAGAAGCATTCATAGTGAAAAATATCCTTAAGTAACTTTGTAGTATAGAATATCTGCTACATAATAATATAAGTTACATTTAAAGTTATTATATGATATCTAGAGAAAACATAGACTACAGATCTGGTAATCTTAGTATAGTGGTTAGGTTGTCAGACCACTATACAAGAGGTCTAGAGTTCAAATCCTACTGTCAATGAATTTAAATAATTATCTAGACCTTTGTATCTAATTTATGGTAAATACTGTCTGTTTCTGGAGTTGTAACTCTGTAAATTATGTTGCACTAATATCATCTGGATATTAGAAGTATGATAAAGTATTTGGTAAGATATAATATTATATGAATAAATCTTAATAAGATCTACAGGCAGAGAATCTGCATAGTAGAAATTCTAAGTTGGTAAAGTAGTATAGCCTTCGACAGTTACACTAGCTAATACTTGATCTAGAAAAGAAACTATTATCAAAAGATACAGATCGAGTTAGGTGCGCATAAATCCATTCCACAGAGAAGATCAGTAACATCAATCTAGCTTGGCGGCTAACTGGATTAGGAGGATCTGCCTTGTAAAATATCTGAGATTATAGAATACAGAAAACTAGTAGAGAGCCACAGTAGGAACTAGGGTTATATGAATATCTACAAGGGTATAAACTAGGTGAATCTGTAAAATAGGTACAGACTACTCTAGTAGGTATGCTTTGAGGTTAACTGGCTCTATGATATCTACAATATATTAGGTATAATATATTTTGAGAGAACCTAAGCTGTTTTGGATAAATAGATCTATAACGAGCTAGCTGGCTTAAGCAGTTAGGTGTTGCAGTGATATTAGATTAGATTTGTATAGGTTAATGAACAGAGTGTTTAAATAGGTAACTTACAGGTAGGTTACAGATATAGCAGCATAGTGTAGAACCAATCAGGTAGTCTAATCACCTGTGCAGCAGACTACTTAAATTAGACAATAACTAAAGTTGTATGTGTAGCTTGTTATACACTCTTCATATAATTACAAATAGTAAGGACTATCAATGTATATTTCATATGCAATTCTAATAAAATTCTTTCAGCAATATAAGCTGTTTTAATAAAAAAAAAAAAGAAAACATAGGCTATAGCAAGAAATTACTATGCTAAAACTATACTAGACTATGCTGAATACTGTGCTGAACTATACTGAATACTTTGCTAAGAACTGCATCAAAACTGCACCAAATACTGTGCTAATATTATGCTAGATTATACTAAAAAACTGTGCTGAACTGTGCTAAACTGTGCTAAACTATGCTGAGTACTATACCTCTTACTATGCTAAACCATTAATAGTGATGCTTAACTGTCACTTGTATGAATGCTTAAGTAATATTTGCACAAGTTGCTTACATAACACTTTGTTAATACTTATATAATACTTGCTAAAAGTTATAAATACAAGTAGAATTCCTTCTCTTGTCTTTTAGTTGTTTAGACCTCAACTTCTTCTCCTCTCTTGTACTTAACTTTAAATATTTATAATTAATAAATATATTGTTATTAAATAAACCTAAATGAACTGCTATTTGTAGAGTAGAACTTGCTTTTACAATTATTAAAGAAACTTTTCTCTTAGACACTGCTTTTTAAAATAATTAGATAGCTATATTGCTATTACTTATAGTATACTAAGAAAGCTATGCTATCTGCAATATTTGGTACCTTCTAGTGAAAGCTAAAGAAATATTGCTAAAAAAAAAACCTACTAAGAACGAAATATTTCCTCACCAAAAAGAAGACAGAGTACTTTACTTAATTAAAAATAAAGAGTAAAAACTCTAAAGTGAATTATTCACAAGTCAAAGTATAGGTATAAGTAATTCTATTCTTAGAAGAAAAATTCCTAGATGATAAAAAGAAATTACCTGAACAAAACATTTCTAGAAAAAAAAAAGAAAATAATTCAAAGAAGAAATAAAATATCTGAAAATAATATACTCAGAAAATAACAAGAAGATAATCAGATAAAATATTTTTGGACAACAAAGAAGAAAGAAATTATTGACTCAAGAAATCTCTTAGGATAAGAGAAGGACTTATATCAAGTTATATGAATTATACTATACAACAATTTTATCAAGAAGCTATCTAAGCATATTGCAAAGAATACTTAACTAAAGACTACAGAGCTATTCAAGTTATTCAAATACTCGTATTTAATACAACTTGTACTGACTGCTATCTAACAAGAAGAACAAGCTAATGCCAACCTTTTAGAAAATTTTAGAACTGGTACTAATATACCTATAATACTTTAATCTATAGTAGAAGAATCTAAAACTTATTTCATAACTTAAATCAAATACATAACTTAACTACTGCTAGAACAATCTGTTGAGATATTATATTCAGCTATACTTATTAAGATAACAACTATAACCTCTAAGAAATTATAAGTCAACTCTTTGCTTGATATATTCATTACAACATACCTACCCTTGACTTTACATACTATAATCAGTATGACTACTATCTTGAATCAGAATACTACCTCTATTGGTGAAACTCTTTTACAACTCAGACATACTCTAAATTAGAAAATCCTCAAACATTAGTTGATATTCTATTAACATTTAAAGACCTTATTATATCTCTTCTACTTCTTAATTTACTACTACTCATAAACCTTCTACTTTTACTACAACAATAACCTGCAATAGCTAAAGTTACTTTGACTACTATTGCTATAGCAATAACTAACTTTGCTAATACTTTAGGACAAGAATCTGAGAAGAGTCTCATTAAAGTTGAATACTTCTGAGAAGTTAGAACCCAAGACCCAAAAGAATGGCTTGAAGAATTTAAAAGAGCTGCTACTACAAACAGATAGAACAATACTAGAAAACTTAAACTTGCTTCTATTTTTCTTAAAGGAGTTGTCTTTGATTAGTATACTACTTTTAACTCTGTTTCTAATGCTTTTGATAATAATACCTATTGAGATTGAAGTTTTAAACATCTTTTCTAAACTAAATTTTATATCTCTAAACAAAAAGCTATCTAGCAAAAACAATTTTTTGAGATTAAACAAGACAATGATACTATAGATGCATATATGAATAGGTTTAGAGAATTGAAAAGAAAATTGATAAAACAAACATCTTTTTTGCTACTTTTGTTATTCAACTTTTTATCTGAGAACTATATTCTAAATATGCTATTAATATACAAGCATCTAAGCCTTCTATCTTAAATACTACTATAACTAGCGCAAAAAAATAGAAAACTAGATATATCCTTATTCTTATGATTAAAGTACAGAGAGATATCAACTTAATCTTAATACATAAAGAGTTAACAAAATACAGTAAAGAGTTAACAATAATTCTAGTTGATTCATCTAACATTACTCTAAGACATTATACAATATATATTTTATGGAACAACTTAGCATCATTTACAAACCTAGATGTTTTGTCAGACATCTATGTAATCAGTATATATAGCAGAACTATGTTCTTAATGAAGATTTGATGAGATCAACAACTTTTACTCAGAATTCAACTAGTCTACAATGTTAACGATAATAAACTTTAATTGTATACCAAATACTTGATCTATTTATCTAACTCAATCTAGAATTAAAGCTTTCAAACTTAAACTGTTAACTAATAAGCTACTGACTATAGAGAATCTGCATAAAAGATACCTAACTAAATATAATAATAATATATGCAAATGATACTATATCTCAAAAGAAAATAACTCATACTAGTAGGAATATTCTGCAAACAAAACTAGTATTCACTAAGTTATAGAAGAATAAGTCACAAAAACTCTTAACAAATATGAATGCAATAATATAAATATTCAAAACAAAACTAAAAATATATTGCTTACTAATATTGACCTAAGCTCAACATATCAAATATATCCCTATTAAGAATATATAATTAAACATCTTATTAAATTTATAGATACAAATACAAAAAAGATATCTATTAATTACCTTAAAATTAAAAATCTTATTACTATTTCTATATCACTCTATACTCAAAACCAAGTCTTATTACTATCTACTATATTAATTTCAAACACTAAAATAGCTCTTATCAAAAATACAATTAGTTTAACTATATACTAAGAACAGCTTATTAACTATATAATCTCCTCTCTAACTCACCTCAAAATAATTTATACTTCTATACTGATATATTGATTTATTACTTACAAATATTTTCTATCAAATTAGGCTTTAGTTAGATCCTCTCTAACAATACTTAAATAAAATTTAATACTGCTTTAGCATATATTTCTAACTTAACAAGAGCAGAAATAGAAGTAATAATTTTAATTTTACTCATTCTTCTAATATCTTCAAATATCTATATATATTTAGACAATATATTAGTTTTACAAACTCTTAAAAACCTTCCTTACAAAAACTCTACTCAAATTAAATAACTTAACTAAAATATAATTCATATTATAAACTCACTAGTCAAGTCCAAAAATATTTTTTATACTTTTTACAAAATTAAATCTCACTCTAAAAATACCTTTTACAATATAGTAGATAAACTTGTAAAAAAAGGAACAGACAAATTACCACTCAAAATCAATTTATAATACTTTACTCTACTTTCTTGATATAACAACTTTATCTCTATAAAACTAAAAAAAAAAAATAAATTAATAATTTTAAATATTTGCAAAATTTTAAATATAAATAAAAACTTTCTAATATATTTAAAATGATTTAAAATTATATTTTAAATAATATTGTCAAATTACTAACAAATAAATAACTAATTATTATAACTATTTTGAAATATTCAAAATTTTGTAAAATTTTAATATATAATTTATAATTATTCTAATATTTTTAAAATAATTAATAATTTAAATAATATTAAAAACAAATTATAAATATTTTAAATTGCAAAATTATTCATATAAATAGAAATATTCTAATATATTAAAAATTATTTAAAATTATAATTTGAATAATAAATTATTTAAAAAAGAATTACTATTTGTACACTAGTATTTGTACACTATATTATATAATCTTATTAAAAAAGCTAATCAAAATTTAAGATCAGATATAATATATAAATCTTTCATTATATAACAAAAAACAGAGAATTTTTTAAAAAAATAACAATATCTTAAAATTTTGTTTATGAAACTATCTTTAAAGTATTAATAAAAAAATTCTTTGCTAAATTTTGCATATAACTATAATCTTGTTAAAATCTTAGGTTTTGCTTTAATCTTAAAATTAAAAAAGATTACTTTTTTTTAATAAAAAAAATTTTTTTTTGTTTATATTCATATACAAACACATATATAAATTTAAAAATTTTCTATTTAAAATTATAATTTAAATAATATTATCAAATAATACAAATAAATGACTAAAATATATAAATATTTTTAAAATATTCAAAATTTTGTAAAATTTTGATATATAATTTAAAATTATTCTAATATATTAAAAATAATTTTATAATTTTAATAATATTGAAATATTTCAAATAACTAACTAATTATATATATATATATATATATATATATATTTTATACAAATACTATTGGCTAAACTTTATTAATTTCATATATTTCAGAAGTAATATATATTATAAGAGTACAACTAGCTACACATACAATTTTAGATTATCTATTTTAAGTAGTCTGCTCGAAGGTTCTACACTAGCTGCTATTCCTGAAATCTCTTAGAAGATTCCCTATTTAAACTCTGACTCTATCTCACTTACTACAAATATTACTCTTTATAGTTAACTATAACTCTGTGCTACTCTACTCTAGGAGATATCCAAGCTGACATTAGTCACAAACTTTATTGTTATAGGTCTAGATCTTATCTAGATAAGTCTCACTTCAACGCCCCATAACAGATGAATGTCACGATACCTAATTATGCTATACTATATCCCAATCTAACTTGCATATACCCTTATTCAATATTCATACAAACCTAGTTCTAGCTGTAGCTCTTCACTAGTTTAGACTTCTAAATGTTTTACGAGGTAGATCCTCTCAATCTAGTTAGCCGCTAAGTCAAGTTGGTATAGCCACTAAATGCAAGGTACTAGGTTGCGTTATACTGCAGACTTACTTGCACCCAGTATTATTATTAGACATGGATATGGATGTGGACATGCATTAGACTTGAACAGTTTATGTCTATAGACAAACGAAAGCTATGTCTAAGGTAGTACCTATGTCCAAAGTATAAATTGATCAAATCTTAATTTGGATCGTGTAAATAAAATTAGAAATATACCTTATGTAAGACAAACTTAAAACAAATTTATCACATAATCTATATAGATCTCTAGTGAGGTAACATTGTATTTTATATATTGCAATTTATATAATATCGATATAAAAATCTTCAATATAAAAAAGGCTAATAAAAGTTAAGCAAAAATTAGTCTATAATAAATCCACTTATAACAAATTATTTATAACCTCTTAATAAAAGAAAGTTTTGTAAATCTTTATTATGAACTGACTATTTTCTTACCAAATGTAATTTATATCAAAAGTTGTTATGAAACTGACATGCGAAGTCATATTTAAGCATTATAATCTTGTGAAGTGATTATCAGTCAACAAATTAAAATCAGATAACTAATATAAAATGCTACAAAGCATTATTGTATCCAAATATTTATTAGATACTTTTACCTTGTAAAATAGCATTTGATATTTTATTAATAATTTTTGTAATTATTATGCTAGTTTGTTAAGTGAATCAGATCAACTAATAAATATTAAAAAATAACATCCAAATTTATTATAATAACTAAAATTACACGAAGCAAAAAAAATATAATGTTTATTAACCAAAGTTTTATATTTATCACAAATATTTGTATCTAATATATTTGAATCATATGGTTCTAATTTATATTTAATAGATTTGAATTATGCGATTTTGATTTGAATGAAACAAATTTTACTTGAAACTTTCTAAAAAAATTCATAAAATATATTGTATAAATGGTCAAATTTAAAAATTTAGAACTATATAAATTTACTGAATGTTTAAACTTATTTTAAAATGTTCTTTCAAAAGGCAAGGATTTTAACATCTCTTGTGAACAAATGAATCTCTAAATAATTAATATATATGATATATTATATGTAAGTACTTTAATGTCTATTTTTTTTAGAATATAACTTATTATATTAGTGAAAAGATATTATTTTATTTACACTTTGCTTAATTATTGCTAGAAATTTAACCTATAATTTCTTTTAGCTCTAATCTCTTGAAAAGAGTAACTAACTCCCACTTTGCATTAGTGTCTACTGCAGGATGAGTAATATTATTGATAGAAAGTTCTTTATTATCTATATAATCATCATCAATTTCTTCATCCTCAAATCGTTGTTTTTCATCTTCTAGTATTTCTATCTATTCTTGTAAGTAATTATCAAAATCAGTTACAATATTTACAGATTCACTATCAGATTCTTCATCTGAAGATTCAATTTTAATATCTTTTGCAGGTTTATTTGTTTCAACATTTTTTGGAGGTTTGTTTATTTCTGAAGAGCTTGAATTATTTATACTACCTAAAAAAAAAGTTTAAATATTAGTTGGTTCTGCAGAATTTGTTTCTATAAATGTATTATATTGTTGATTAAAGGTATTGTCATATAAATCTTTTTGATTTTCTTTTAAATTAGTGTGAATTCGATTGCTATATGCGATATCTGCATACAATTTACTCATTTTTAAAGCCTTGGGGAACTAAGTTTAAATTAGTAAAATATTAATTTAAAATATATTAAAGGTTTTATTAATAATACAGAATAATTATCGCAATAACAGAATTAGCTAAAGCTAATGTCATAGCTAGTTATGAAATATTAAAACAATTCTTCTGCATTATTAAACTTATACAGTATAAACTTATCACTAAACGATTACGTCAATTTGTTTGAAGAAATCTCATACAGCTCCAAAGTCATTCCACAGTAGTGGCATTTATGCATATTCCAAAAATGCGACTTGCAACTAAACCTAATTCTTCTGTTGCTCCTCTTGCAAAACACTAATATTTATAGATATTACCTTTAAAATGCTCCTATATATCTACATCAAAGGGGTATTTCTTTAAGTAAAAATCATCAAATTCTTTTAAAATTCACTTTGATTCTTTACCAAACTATGCACGATAATAATAAATTAGCTATAGTCTAAAGTTAGTATAATTAATATTTATATTAAACTTTTCTGTATGATAATTAGGATATAAAAAACAAAAAAGAATCAATATTAGTTGTTTCTAATCATGCTATCGATGTTCTAAATGTAATAAAAGCTAAGTACTAAGCTACAAATCATCATAATTTTCCCAAAATTGGGCAAGAAAAGCTAAACTCAAGATAACTTGATGTAGTTGAGCTTTATCAGATTGCAATTTGTTTAAAATAATATAATAAGGTTGGAGAATATTAAGCAAATCGTGAATATTGGTCCAAAAATTTGCTGAACTAATAATTTCATAGACTTTACACTTTAATTTTAGCTTTATTCTAGCATGATAAGTTTCTACAATAGATAGCTCAAACTTAATTGCAAGAATCTAATAAAGTAATAAAATAATAGATCAATTATATTTAACTTATAAAATCAATTACAAAAAAATTAATTTAACTACGTAGTAGTATAATAATAATATAATAGTTATTAAGGTTCTTTACTATTAATTGTTAATATAATAATAAAATATTATATTAATTACTTGTAATATCTTTTGTGATCTTAGAAAGCTTAGACAAACATAAAAATAACTATTCCATTGTGTTTCTCTAGGAGCATTAATCATGAAATATTTTTTGTATTCAGCAAACTGTTCATCCTTTAATTTTGCTATAAAAAATTTGTTATTTGGATTTTTAAAATATGTAGAAATACGAACTACTTAATCTATTATTCTTTTAAAATCAATTGATTCTTTAAAGATTTTACTAATACACAAATTTATTTGTTGCGTATAACATGGTAAGAATACAATTGATCTGTTTGCAATTCTCAATCAACGTCTATAAAAAAATATTAATTTTTATTTATATAAAATAAAAATTAAATAAAATATACCTAGCAGCAGCATATGCTCCTGCACTATCTGTTACAATAGCAATAGGTTTTATTGCTTGTACATCTAATTCAGTAAACATTATATTGATTTTTTCAATTACTTTCACATGTGTTTTATGTTTTGCACTAATATCTATTGCTTTCTAAATATACGGCCTTCCTTCTGATATTAATACAACTGCACTAAATAAATGCTCATTGCGAATATTAGTCCAACTATCAAAAGTAAGTGTAATACCAATTTGATCATCTTTCAAAATAGATAGCATTACTTTTTCAGATTCATTAGTTGTATTATTTAAAACTAGATCACCAAGTATATGTCAGTCTGGAAGCTTGAGAAGTAAATTAAGAAATTCAAATAATTTAATTGCTTCTGGTTTATTTACCTAGTATAATGCCTAGCTACAAGAAACTGTAAGTCGTAAAATAAGCTGCTAAAATTTTTTTACATCTTGAGGCAACAAAGGCTTAATAATATAATTATCTATTGGTCTAAAAGAAAAAGATCGAATGATTTTTGAAGGACATGAATCAGATGTTTCATTAGATTTTATAAAATAAAATTTTATAATAAATGAATAAATTAATAAATAAGTGAATTAATATGTAAGTAAAGAGTAAATAAGTAAAATAAGTAAATGAAGAAGCAAAATGAATGAGTAAATAAGTGAACAAATAAATAATACTTTTTGAAGGAGTATTAATTAAACTAAAAATTTTTTCTCTATCTTCAGGTGTCATTTCAGTGAAAAAATTTTTACATTTTCTTAAGTACAAAATTATCTGGTCTGTTTTATTAGGAACCCAGAATTTACCACCATCTTTTTCACCCAAATGTTTTATACATAGTTTGCAGTATACTTTTACATTAAATTTGTTGACCTTTTCATTGCTTTTGATGATGTATTTATCTAGAATAGATAGCAAAGGCAGTATGGCAGGTATGTAGTGAACTGTAATAAATGAATATATTGATATAAAAAAGGTATATACTGAATTATTAAATTATAACACAAAAAGTGTTATTTAAATAAAAAAAAAGTGCATATGAGATTATTTAAAATGCATACAACAAAGTATTGGCTATCTAATATATGAAATGTAAAAAAAGAATTGTGCTAGAATCAGCTCTTGGGATTTCTAATGAATTACATGTTAAAGAAACACTTCTTAAAAAAAAAAAAATCAGTTTTTGAAATGTCAAAAAAAAAAAAATTATAATGATAAGTATTAGCTTAAAATGTGAGATGACTGAAAAAGTCTGTGGTTATTTTTTATAATGAAAGTGTATTAGCTTTAAAAAAAAAAGGTGAATTGTTATCAGTTTTTTTTTTTTTTTATAAACAATGTTTATTTATATCAAAGAAAAACAATGCATCTCAAGTCTGGCAAAAAGATAATAAAGACAATAGCTCTTGAAACAATATATGGGAAAAGTTTAATTGTTATTAAAGTATTTGTATATTGATAAGGTATGTGGACGATCTTGCATTATTTTATATGTATTGTTAAACTTATAATTGTTGGAACCAAAATAGCACTGCAATATATAGCATACATATGAGTACTGTTATTAGAAAATCTGTCATCAGGTTTCAATATTTAGTTGGCTTTCTGTATACTGTCTATAAACAATTTATCATCAGAATAGATCACCTATAGATTGTATGCAGAAAACTAACTAAATATTGAAAACCTGATAACAGGTTTTCTATTGATAGCACTCATATAATATACATTGGTGCAATTAATATATACTGTAGAGGTTAGAATCGAAATTCATTTTTATTATATTTAGATCAGTTCAAACTGGTTTCAATATAAGAAAAATGAATTTCGATTCCAAACTCTAGTATACTGTAATTGGCATTAGCAGTAGGTTTCTGTCAATATAAAGGGTCAGAAGCTTTGCAATATATAACTTTAGCCAGTGGTTTCCTACCTGGCTTTGGAGAGCTGCTACTACTGATCTTTCATTTTATATATCTTGCTATTGTTATATGTACATGTTTTGGTATATTAGTATTTGCATCATAAATACTTGAATTGGTAATTCATTAATTTATACTTATCTTTCTTCTTGCATATACCAGATTTTTTTAGAATCAGAACTACCAACATGATTGTCAGCTTATTAACATATCTATCTTTTCAACTCTAATGCTAATAAATTTTATAA
>CAJVPM010001306.1:0-12464 GCA_910592325.1 Scutellospora calospora | reverse complement strand
TAAAGTATTATTAGCTGAGCAAACCGCAAAAAATCGACGCTTTTATAAATGCACGAAACTCAACCTGTGGGAATTTTGATCACAATAATAATAATAATAATAATAATAATCGAGGTAATAATTTTTGAAATCAGACCAAATTATGACGTGGCTTCAAAAATAATCACCAAAATGGCTGCAAGTGAAATGATGAAATTGGTGAATACGTAACGTACGTACTAACTTTTCTTGGTGAGTGAAAACAATCAGTTGGCTATGCCATTACGATGGATGCAGAATCATGTGAATACATGATTTCACGTTGTAGCGGTAGAGAATAATTACCGTTACTTGACGGGAAAAATATACTTGATGCAATATCAAAAATCCGTGACTGTTTTTTTTTTTTAGATGGGCGCATGTTGGCGTGCATCCCACTCGGTTGATGATTCGATACTTCATAGCCAATTAGAATTCTTCATGCGTGCCTTCATCGAAAGTAAAGCTAGTCTCTATAAAACGATTTGGAAATTGGCGTCGCCAAATAAAAACCGGGAATTCTAAAAATAGATTATTATAATAAAATTTTTAATAATCTATTTTTAGAAAAAGGTCTAGTTGAATTTTCTTTTATCACATACTTTGGACCCGGTCTAGGTTATTTTAGACCCCGAATTTGCTAATATGATTGGTCCAATAATCTTACCATAGAAGTTAAGGCACAATTTATTCTGTTATATATTTAATTTAATATGTTAACGGATATCTAACTTACCGGTATATACGAAATATCAGATATTAATATTGACAGAAAAAATAATATGTGCGTACGTACTTAGCTAAAATTTTATAATACAGTAGCAGGTAGATAAAAATCTACATTTAATTCGTGATCCGCGCGGGAAGCAGTAAGATACGTACGTATAATATTAAATTTTGCCTTTTTTGGACCCAAAAGATAACTTTTTTTCTATTAAGTAAATCTCATTTGTGCTTCTAATAAAGTTGTAGAGAAAAAAATTCCGGTCATAATGGTCTGATAGATCGCGAGCAGGACCGATGATTTTCTGCAGTGATAAAATGCTAATTCCGTGATAAAAATTATATAGAGTCAGCCGGCATTACGATCCGAAAACTCCGGCCAAAAATTTAAAAATTAATTTTAGCCGGGATTACGATAGTTGCAGATCCTAAATTCAGGCCAAAAATTTATAAACGATCATCTTTTCCTGATCGCGAGATATGAGTGTTTTAGTCTTCGCGACTATATGTTTACAATATAGTCACGAAGACTAAAACGCTCACATCTCACAATCTATTGGGCCAATTTCAACTTTTATTAAAAGTACAAACAAGATTTACTTAACAAAAAAGTTATCTTTTAGAAAGCTTTAGATTTTACACTTTTTATTATGATATTTCACTAGAGGATCATGAATTAAAAATCAAAAAAATAGATAAAAACTATTAATTTTTATATTTATATAAAAAATATTATTACTTGTTAACTTTTATCAAATGTGGAAGAAAATTTTCTAATATTTAAATTTTGGTTTTTATAATTTATGTAATTAGACTAATAATATGAAACTTGTTTTAATCATATTTGTAAATACTTTTTACCTGATAATTATATTTCACTTTTGTTTATACTAGTAGAAATCTAATCCAAAATCTAATTATTAACTAATCAAATTGTAAAAATTTGATTCTTTGTTAAGTTTAAATCAATAGAGTTATTTGAAGTGTACTATTTTCATACAAGTTAAAAATACAAGAAACTGCTATATAAATCTATATTAGAGTACTAATAAAAAATATCAGAAAGTTAATTTTTATATTATATCTTTACTTATTAAGAATTAATATTAGGTCTAGTAATCTTAGTATAGTGGTTAAGTTGTTAGACTACTATGCAAAAGGTCTAGAGTTCAAATCTCATTATTAACAGAATTGAATAATTACTTAGACTTTTGTATTTAACTTATGATAAACTCTGTTTATTTCTGAGATTGTAATCTTATAAATCATATTATATTAATATTATTTGGATATTAGAAATGTGATAGAGTATTTGAAAAATATAATATTATATAAATAAATCTTGATAAGATTTATGAGCAGAGGATCTATATAGCAGAAATCTTGAGTTAAGTAAAGTAGTACAGATTTTAATAGTTATACTGTTAATATTTAATTTAGAAAAAGAAATCTGTATATAAAAGGATTGGTAACTAGATATGAGTAAGTCTATTAAAAAATCTGCATATAAAAAGATTAACAAAATAAGTATGAGTAAATTTATCATACAAAGTTATATAGCAATACCAACTTGGCTTAGCAGCTAATTAGATTTAAGAGGATCTGTTTTGTATGATATCTAGAAGTACAAACAACTAGTAATAATACTAACTTAGATTAACTAGATTTAGAAGTTCTTATCTTGTATGATATCTAGAAGTACAAATAACTAACTTAGTAAAAAGTTACAGTAGAAACTAAGTTTATATAATATCAAACAAGAATATATACAAGTTAGATTAGAATAGTATAGTATAGTTAGATACTATAGTACTCATTAATTAGGAAGTTAATGAAAAGGTACTTGAAATAGATCTAAATCTTAAATTAGAAGCTTGCAAATTAACTATTTTTGTAACCTAGCTCAGCTCATACTTAGTTTTAAATTTTTTTATTAGCTCAGCTCAGCTTGTATTTAGTTTTAAAATTTTTTTGCTAGCTTAGCCTAGTCTGCATATATATAAATTTTTCTTCAAACTAGCTTAATTTAGTCTAGTATGCAAAATTTATTATAAATTTTTGAAAATTTTTAAGTCTGCATTAGCCTACAGTTATAAAATTTTGCTTTAGACCTAGTTTAGCTTGCAAAAATTTGTAGGCTGAGTTAGATTAGATCAGGCTACAGAACTCAATGCAGATTTCTACTTTGAGTCATAAAGTTTGTAAATATATATTAGCTCTATTGATATTTTCTAAAAATAGAAGTAGTACAGAATTAGATAAATTTATATAAAAGAAAAATAAAATACAGGTAAAATAGTATATAGCTAGAGAGTTTAAATAAGAAATTTTTAAATAAATTTTATATAACAGCTAATATAGAACTTTCAGATAGACTACTTAAATTAGATAATCTAAAGTTGTATATATAGCTAGTTATACTCATACAATATGTAATCACTTCTCACTATTAATACTAATAAAAATTTAGCTAATGCTATTTGTATATAGTAAAAAAAAAAATCAATATTAAGGTAAATATTAGATTTATATTGAGATTAAATTATAAATTAATTAAAAGTCAAGATTTTGATATTCTTATTATCTTCTAACTTAAATAGTTTTGTAGCCAAATTTGTTTACAATTTTAAAAAAAATTTATATTTTTTAAATTAAACAAGATAGTAATAATTTAAAAATTTTTTAATTTATATAATAGATTATTTAAAATATTTTTTAATTTTATTATAGAAATTTTTAAAATTTATTAAAAAAATTTTTTTTTTTTAAATTCAGCAGATAGGCTACAACTTTATTTAAAATTTTTGTAATACAAAAACTAATAAAAGACTAAAAAAGCCTTATATATACTGTAGTAGTGTTTTTTGTTTTCTAAGTGTAGTTTCTCTAGTTTCTATATAGATCTGTAAATGACTTGCTATAATGAGTATTTCTTTCTTTTTATTCTCTCACATATTTCAATACTTTGATAATAAAAATTGAAAGTATAGAACTCATAGCTTGTTTTGATTATAATAGCAAGTTCCTAATTATTCTTTCTAAAAATTTACCTTAAAGAAACAATAAAGAGAAATTTAACTATAATAATAAGAACTAAAAAAAAAAATTGTATAGATTTAAATAACTACATAAGTAAAAACCTATTACAGGAAAAAATACTAATATAGAAGTAATAAAAGAAAAAATATAAGGAAAAAAACAAAATACAGAAAAGAGTTATCCTTTAGCCTAGACTAGGAACAAAAATATTATATTATAGTAATATAAGTATATCTTATATAATTTCTAATTGAACTCTATCTTTAGAATAATCTGTTCTGTACTTTAGCTGTATTTCCAAAAACTAAATATATGTAGTTACTTTTGAGTAGCAAAACAAAGATCCAAACAGACTAATTTGTTATATAGTTGCTATATCTATGATAATCCAAAAATAATAAGAATAAACAAAGATTATTATTTGCAGAAGAAAACTAAATCTCTCTTTTTTGAAAAAAAAGAAAAAAAAAAATGTAGAACTTTGGTATAAAGAGTTTATCTGAGTAGAGCCAAAAATTATAAACTAGTAAAGAGAGTATATTATTATTTAACCTAGTTCAAATAGTTTAATAAGTTTATTCGTGATATTTTTATAAGTTATTTAATAGGCTAAAAAAAACCAAAACCTGCTAAAGTTAGTAGCAAAGCTCTAGTAGGCCTCTTATATAACTAGTGTAATAATTCAAAGACTGTATTCTACCTAGTTCAGAATGTTATCTCTCATGCTATTCAATACTTTTTTTTTGCTAGGTAGTTAAAATTATTTTTTGTAGACTTTTTACTATTTACTTTATTTCAGTTCTAGTAATCATCAGAAAGAGTTTCAATTTATTAAAAAAATTTTAAATATCATAATTAAATTATAAAGGTTGTATAACAAAGATTTTTATTATTAAATTTTTTATATTTTCAAAGTTAAAAAAATTTTCACTTCTAATATAAGTATTAATTTTTACAAATAAATTATCAATTTGGTAATAATAAAAAATATATCCTTTATATAAATTATAAAACTATATTAAGAATAATAAGTTTAAAATTAATATTTAAAGAATTCATCAAGAAGTTTTAAATATTTTTTTAAATTAATTTATTTGTAGCTATAGGCTATATATAGTCATAACTAATATCAAATATAATATGATTATCAAAATAATATTTTTATAAGAATAAAACTCATGATTAAGATTAGAGTTAAAGTAAGGTTTTAGATTTTATCTAGATATTAGTATATGCAAAATTTAGTGAAGAATTTTTTTTGTTAAAGTATAGAAGATAATTTCATAATCAAAATTTTGAGTTATTATAATTTCTTTAAAAAAACTAGTATTTGTTTTGATTTCATATTATATCTGATTCTAAAATTTAATTAGTTTTATTAGATAACTATATATAGTAATAACTATATATATATTTTTTCTATTTTTTTTATTAAAAAATTTTTTTATTTTGAATTTATAAGTAATTATAACTTTTTTTTTATAATTTAAATACAAATATTACAAGAATTAGTATTTCAATCTATAATTTGAAATCTGAACTAATCCTTAAAACTAGATAAACTTAGCTATCCAAATTAGATATTTAATTAGATTAGATAAAGAATTTAAATAACAGACCTAAGAATATATTTAAAAGTTAGCTTTAATATATAATCTGAAACAAATTCAATTCAGATTTAATATAATCTAAATAGTTTATCAGAAATAGAATTGAAATACTAACAAGAATATAATTTTTATTTTTAAATATAGAAATATTCTTATAGTATAGTATTACTTAGTATAGTAGATATTTAATTTGATTAGTTAATAAATATAAATAATATACATATTATCATATAATTAATAGCCAACTAAATCATAAATTTCATAAGAAAAAAATTGAAACTTTAACTAATCTTAAAATATATATTGAATGATATTTTTTTTTTTAACTTAGGTGATCTTGCTCTTCATTTATTAAAAGAAAATATAATAAAATATTGTTACAGTATTATAATCTAATTTAATCTAGTTATCAAACTGTTCTCTTAGTTTAATTCCAGACTCACTCAGCTACCTTAGGTATCTAAATACAATCTGCTGCAAAAGTAGATTTTCCTCTTAAAAAAGTAGTTTGCCTATATAAATACCTATTCTAATAGTCTACAGAAGGCTCCTTTGTACTCGCATCAAGATTCTTTAGTTATTTTTGAAGCTTAGCTAGCTTTCTTTTAGTCCTCCTTCGATCTATAATCTGACTTTAGTTTCAGCTATACATTAATATCTTGCTTCCTTATTTTCATTAGACTCTTCTAGTTTGTTTTCATTAGGGTTCTGGTTTTCTTTGTCTGATTGGTCATTGCTCTGAGTTTTCTTATATTTTCATTTTAGTTTTTTTTTTTTTATTTTAGTATTAATATTGTATTTGACTTTTCATTCTGCTATGACCTCATACTGAAACTTCTATAACTTCTCAAAGAAGTTAGACCAAAAGAACTTTATAAACCAACATATAGCCTTGCTAGCTTTAGAGTTTGATCCTAAAAGGTTTTTGATCTCTGGTGTAAGATTATTACAGGTTAGATCTCAGATATATAGCCTCCTTTTGTTCAGTATATCTGTAGTGTCTTGACCTAAGAATACCCTTTTTAGAGTTTGGCTTAAGACTAATATATTCTACTTGTTAAGTAATTTTGATCCAAACTCTTCAATAATAAATTTCTCTATTCTATTCCATATTATTTGGTATACCTGATACTTGGTAATATGCTCTAAAAATTCTTCTTTTGCAATACATACAATGTAGGTTTTGGTTTTGTAAAACTCTAGATATCTTAGATAGCAAATATCTTTAGTGAGTAGCAACTTGTTTATATATTTTATCTGAAAGATCAAAGCTTTACTCTTTTTGATGCTATTACATCTCCTTTCTTACAGTTTTTTAAGTACATTCTAGGTATTTCTCTAGTTTAAACCTTTATTGTTAAGTGAGTTATGCTTTTGACTTAGTAGTAGTCTAATGTTTTTAAGATCTACCTATTCACATTTGTATATTGTTAACAGAGTTAAATTGACAAAAGATCTGAGAGGGCTGGCTGTCTATTAGCTTGCCTTCCTAAGTCAGCACTACTCTTATTCTGCTTGTTATTATATCTTGTATCTCTAAAATAAGATTAGATAGTAGTCTCTCTTTTGTAAGTTTATCTGTTTCGTCATTCCAAAAGTTCATATTGTACCTTTTAACTTTGATCAACTCTAAATTAATATTTTTGGTTTTGTAACAATCTGTAATCTGATTGATTAGACTATAGTTCTTAGTTTTGAAGCTGCTTCTTATGCTTGGATACTTCTTAGTGCTAAGAATACCTTCTATTGCTACTTTGCTATCTGAATATATTCTTATTTTTGACTCTGTAGGAGCTACTAACAAGGCTATCCATATTGCACCTAGTTTAACATGAGTGGAAGAAGACCAGTTGACTATTCTATACTAAAAACTAATACTACTTTCACTAATTTTATCACTCACTATTACTCATCTAATACTCATCTTTTTAACCTCCTTTCCTCCTTCGTAATCTACTACAAGTGATCCATCTGTATAAAAATCTAATTCCTTTTTACCTTCTAATCTATCTACAATATTACTTAGTTCATTTTGTAACTCCTTATTGCTAATTACTCTTTGAATAACTACTCTCTCTAGACTTGGAGCATTGATTTCTACTTGCATTAGAATTATCTCTTCTATATTGAGAATAGATTTTCTTAGCTCTGTAAATACTGATAGTGACAAGTCAATAGTCAAAGTATTCTCTCAGCTTATTATTTTTTCTAACACCTGATGTCTTAAGTTATATCCTAGCCTTATTATGCAGCTTGAGTCATTGCATTTTCCCAATATATATTCTTCGTATTTGTTAACTAGAGTATTCAGCAAGTTATTATCTAATTTAATTAGCTAATATTCGATTATTATATGTTTGGGTTCTTTCCTTATAACCTTGCCTATCTCAAAGGTTTTTTCTTTTTCAAAGAGAATCCATTCTTTTTTTCTTCTGTTAGTAGAAATCTTTAACTTATTGCATCTTATTGCATTTTGGTTTGACTTATTTAAACAAAATACTATCTTAAGAGATCTTGAGCTTGTATTAGCTAGGACTTTTTCTTCTATAGCCTTAAACCAGAGTAGTTTGCATCCTCTTTCCTTATGGCTTCTGATACATCTTACTTGCTGCTAAGTTAGAAGCCTATCACTACTTCTCTTTACTAACTACTCAAATATAAAGATGTTTATATTGTTACCCTCTCTATATTTATTTGCATCTTTTTCTTCTAGCAAACTCGAAATATATAAGCCTAATAACTCTAAATTTTCTTTATAATAGCTGTTTTCTTAAAAGCTAAATTCTAGTTTTTTCCCTTTACTTATTACTTTATATGCTAGATTAAACTTAAAGTTTGTGTAGTCTAATTTACTACTATCACTAAGAATATTGTTTAAGTATATGTATTTAAGTTGTGTTTCTTTTATTCTTAATCTTGTAGTGAGTTCTACCTCATCTTGTTTGTTCAAACATATTGTTAGTTCTGTAATATAGTGTGCTAGCTAGTTCTGCCAAATTGTTCTCAGATCTAGAATTTTTATATGGCTACACATGCTATTTGAAGCAGATTTTGCTAACCCTATCTTGTTCTTGATTAAGGTACAAATTGGTCTTTGAATTCACTTACAAGCTGCCTTAAATAAGAATAATGTTTGAAGCCTATACTTAATACTAAGTATGAGTACACTATTATTTAGGTAAACTAGCTGGCTTACAGACGTTCTTTTCTATATTATTACTTTGTACATTCTTGTGACTTCTTTTTTGATGATCTCTTTATTATACTCTTTTTCTCCTTTTTCAGATATCTAGATACCTAGATGTCTTATAACTTCTTTTCCTCGTTTTGCTCATACTAGCTTCTTAAACTTTTTTATTATTATTTCTAGAGATCTTCTCTCATTTCTATTAGAGTAGCTACTATTCAAAACCAATAGCTTCGATTTTTTGCTATTGATTTTGATATTGTTTAACTCATAGAATTCAGAAGAAATATCAACTATTTTCTGCATTTCTTTTCTAGATCTTGCTAGCTAATTTGTGTCATCTATGTATGCCAGTACTTCTTGTTACTAGCTTAATAGCCTAGTTTAGTTTGTTATTAGATCACAGAACTAGCTTAGGTCTATTTTATATCCTAAATCTTTTACTTTGCAAACTATACAAAATAGTAGATCATAGAATATACACTACATAAGAAGTGAAATAACTTCCCTTTAGTCAAGCCCATCTTCTGCTTCAAATTCTTTAGTAAGGCTATACTCTGTGATAACCTTAATTTTTCTCTTATTATACAGATTAATAAAGAATTTCATTATCATCTCAAGAATTTTAATTCTTTTTGAAACTTTTTTCATCATCTTTAAGCTTACAGAGTAAAAGGCTTTTTTCATGTCCTGAAATAAAATCTACACCTCTTTATCTTTTTGTTTCATATCTTCTATTAGATTGTTTATGATGTGAATAGGACTTGAGGTGCTGTTATATGACAAACCTGCATAATTTGAGCCTTTTAGTACTTTATGTTAAACTAATATTCTGTCTAGTCTTTAAGTAATAATTCTTATTACTGTCTTATAAAATGCTTCTAATAAGACAATTGGTCTCATATTTACTAGATTGTAATTCTAGTCTTCACTTTTTGGAATTAGATACAGTTGGCCTACTTTCCATTTTTTGGATATATTACCTTTAGTGATACATAGATCTGCTAGTAATCTGAATACTTTTTGTACTTTTTGCTCTATCTTTCGAATTAGTGAGTAGCTAATTCCTGATATACCAGATGCAGACTTATTCTTTGCTTTGCTGAGTGCATTATACTATTCTTCTTCTATTATTTTATCAGCTAAATCTCTGTAAATACTACTATCTATACTCTTAATAGGACTGTATATACTAACCTATCTTTCAGCAAGACTTTTTTGATTAATATTCCTTTCTCTGAATTGCTTTATGAAATATACTCTTACTTCATTTAGGATCTCTTTTTCTTCTATTAGTAGAATTTTTTCTTTACTAACTATCTTCATAACTCTATCAATTTTTATTCTTTTAGATATTCTTTCTAACAAGCTATTAAGCATAGGTTTAAACTCTTCCTGTATTGCTTTATAGCAGTGCTCTATATACTTATTAATTTCATTTGTTTCTTCTCTTCTTCTCTCTTACTGAACTTTGAGGTTAAGTAGCTTCTACTAACTCTTGAGGTCTTTTGTTATCTCGTCTGACTAGAGCCCTTCTATCAACTTTGCTATTTGAAGGTCATACTTGTTGTTCAAGTCAGTAAGTACTTCATTAGTCTGCTGATATTCTTCTTCTGATATTGAGCATCCTGTTTTACTTGAGCATCTATGACAGACTTTTCTAAGACATTTCAAATCCTTAGAGATTTTATCACTTTCATTTGTCTTTCTTATAAGAGTGCTACTAATAATGATCTTTTTACTTAGGAGTGTTGCATATGTATTGCTAATAATACTGCTTGATATAATATCTCAGATTTTATCAATATCTTTATTTTTACAATTTTCTTCTATTACTTCTAGGCTATTTGCACTAGCTAACTTTTTCAATATTGTAATATCTAGTTTTGCTTTATAGTACTTCTATTGTTATTATATATTTTATCGAGTTCAAATATTCTTTTTTTGCCTTTAAGTCACTTTTCAACAGCTATTGATCTTGTTCTTTGTATAATATCTGTACTTATCTTTACAACTACAATTTTGTGATCACTTCCTATACTGAATTCTGCAGAGAGAATTTCACAACCTATACTACTTTGGCTTAGTATACTTGAAGCCTATATGTAGTCAATTCTAGTGCTAGATATCCTATTAGACTATGTGAACTCCTTCTTGTATAGATAACTCTTTCTAAATAAATCTTCGAGAGTTGAGTTTTCTAGCTATCTGATTAGGAGGAGTATTAGTTTTCTTTCTGAGACTTTTTTATTTTACTCTAATTTTCTAGATCTGATATCTTTAAAGTCTCTCATAACTATTACTCAAGTTTTGTTTCTTTTATATTCTCTAATTTTTTGTATTATGTATTGTTGTATTTTCTTCTTTTCTTCTTTATCACTAGGTAGAATATAAATATTAATGATTACTAACTTAATTTTTTTAAATAGTAACAATGTACTAATATAGTAATTTCTGAATCTATTGATTTGTCTGATATACTTTTTCTAATTTTTTTTAATAACCAATCTAACTTCTGATCCTTTAAGCTTATCATCATTTGCTTTGGCTCAAAACACTATATAATCACTGCTTCTAAGGATTAGGAATTTTCCTTGTCACTCAAAAATATTTGTTTTACTTATTCCTATAATATCTATACTTTCTTTTCTTATTTGTTCTAAGAGCATGTCTGACTTGTAACTATTTACTTTAAGGCTATTAATATTGTATGTGCCTAATTTTAATGTGCTGAAATTTCTTATTACATGCTCTTTAGTTTGGTTTATTCTTTGTTTTGCATTCTTCTGATTACTAAGTTTTCCTTCTTGAAGATCTAAAGCATTCTGTAATTCAACTGGTATGCTCTGAAGCTCTTATATCTGCTTTTAGCTTTAAGTGCATATTCTTCTTTCTCTGCAAATACTAGCAAACTTCTTAGAACTTTGCTCATACTTATACTGCTTCTGTTTTTTCTCTGTAGCTTTGTTTGGCTATCTAAATGATACCCTTCTTTATTTCTGTTTTTATAATTACTTCTACTACTTGTACTACTTATTTTAGAGCAGATTAAGCTTTCGTAATCTGAGTTAGCAATTAGCTTTTTTGATGATCTCCTTTTCTGACTATTTCTATAGCTATTTAATACTAGTTGTTCTTCTTGTTTTGTATTTTCCTTTTCTTTATTTCATGTTTCTTTGAATACATGCTTCGAACATCCTTCACCTGGGTCTTGTTCAGCTTCTTTTATTTTTCCCAAACTTATAAGGCTTAGTCCTTGTAGTGCTCTAGATGTTTTGGTAAACTCTGTATGTGATTTATTACCTATATATTCATTAGCTCTTATTGTAACTCACTTAAGTTTGTTATTATAATAATACACTGTGAATTTTAAGCTATTTGAGCAATCTGCTTTATTTGAAAAGAATACTGTTGCACTCTTCTTGTTATTGCTATTAGTATTCTTAAAAATATGTAAAGCTTTAACTTCTGTATGTCTTACTTGTCTCTATAAGAGTATCTCATTTGTGTCTTCTGATAAGTCGAGGATTTTTCTAGAGTATTTACTTCTTAATTTGAGTACTTCTATGTTATTTCTTCCTAGTGTAACTCTAGCTAAGCAGCTGCTTAAAAGTAGAATGTATCAGATATCTTCTATGTCTTCTACATATATAGCATTTGGAATGAAGTCTATCTCAGCACGTGTCTTTTTATATACTTCTTTAATAATTTGAATATAATTGACTCTGCCAAGGTGTCATACTGATTCAAAGATATTGTCATATCTATAATTTTCTATTTCTTTATTTTTCTTTTATTTTATTTTTAGTATTATTATTTGATTTAGTATTTTTATAGTATATTTGTTATAGTTTTTATTTATTTTGTTTAGTTTTTATATTTGTTAC
>CAJVPM010001305.1:0-12464 GCA_910592325.1 Scutellospora calospora | reverse complement strand
ATAAATATATTCTATAAATCTTCAAATATTAAATATATTTATTTAATTATAAGTTAATATGTAAAATTTTGTGTAATTACATTTTAATTCAAATGTATCAAGTTGGTGTATCATGCTTAATGAGACGACCAATATTTTATTACATAAATTTCGTTTTTACATTTAATTTTATTTTCCTAATTTCTTTATTCAAATTATTTTAACCATTAAACCCCCTTTTGATGTAAAATTTACCTTTCAATTAATTGAATTAATTGAATTAGTTGCCAGGATGTCTATATTTGGCAACTGATTTGCATATCCGCGGCAAACGTGATCGACCGCAGCTTGTCCGGATCATGTTATTTGGGACCTCACAATATTTTATTAATAAATCTAATTGGAAGCTTCCAATCCAAATCAATGTATTAGAGGATATAGGAATATTTTATTATCTACTATAGAGACTGGACTCGTTACAATCATATGATTAATGATGTGACGCGTATAGTACAGTACGCAAAAATTTTTTTAGAATATTCTAGAACAAATTTATATCTCAAAAGTTTCCTTATGAAACCGCCTTTTGTATTCTAAGTAAAATTATTCCTTGCGAAATTTTGCATATAGACGGTTTATATATCATACATGTACTATACATATTGCACATGCTATACATACTATACGCACTATACGTACTGTACGTACTGTACGTACTGTACGCTAAAAAAATCTGGATATCCTATAAATGGCACATTACTACATATGATCGAGTTATTTTTTCGAATAGAAATTCGAGTTATTCGAGTTGCATAAAATTTCATTAAAAATTTTCACAAAGTTGAATTATATATATTTTTATAAAATTCACAAGAGTTGCAATATGTAATTGTTACATTGTATGTTTCGAATCGTGATAAACTCGAGTTGTTCGAGTCAAAAGTTGATGAGTTCGGTCTCCAAAAAATTTCTTTCACGTTATTTTTAATTAGTGCAAAAAATATAAATAGGACCCAGTTCAAAATTTGAGCTCCAGGTTACCCACCATTTACAGTTGTTTTTATAAATTCTGAAACACAAAAAAAATTTCTCATTCTCAAAATCTTTTCAATTCCGTCCTAAGAATCACTTAACTTTTCGGGAAATTACGCCACTGTTCTTAGAACTTAAATCCAGAGATAGCGACATAGTTTCCGAAAGTTAGGTGATTCTTAGGAGGATCTGTAAACTGTAATGTTGAAATCAAAGTCTTTGCTTTACGTAGGGTTAAACGATTATTAATGCTTTAATCGTAAATCTGACCTAGTTTAATTTTTATTATTAAACGATATGAGTGATAACCTTTTCTTTAGCTTATTACAAAATTAATCTCTTTTCTCGCACATGAACTAACTAGTCTCTATCTACTCTTTTATCTTTTTCTTAACAGATATCACCCTTAATTTTAGAGTCCGGAATGGGCCGGATCGGGCCAGGCTTTCATAAACCTGACAAAAATATGTTTAAGCCTAGTTCGGGCCCAAACCTGATTAGAAGATTCAGTGTACGGGCCAAGCTGGGCCCAGCCTGGCCCGTAGCCCAATATATCTATGACCAGGATTGTTAGTAGTAACTTTACCAATTGTAAGTTATTAGGTAAGTTACAGTTAAGTTACAGTAAGTAAGTTACCAAAGTTACCATTATAAAAATATATTGTGGTAACTTATCATAAATTACCTGTAAGTAACCATTTTGGTTACTTACCAATAAATTACGGTAACTATACTACCCTGCCTATGACTTAAAAACTATACTTATGCAAATTGTATGCCATCAAGCTAAAACATACGTATTTAAATGGCTACAGTAAATTGAAAAGTGCAGTAAAGGAAAAGAAAATCGAATAGTTTATATTTTTTTTATTACATGAAATTTAATCATATCTATATCTTTTTCAATAACATTAGTAATCGAAATTCAGATAGATATAATCTGTCTTTTCTAGTTTTCTATTCTGGCATTGTTTTGTTAAATTCATATAACATGTTTCTATATCTTCAAGTGTTTCTTCATAAGGTTCTTCAAAAATTTGTAGGTTTAATTTATTGAGTACTATTTTCCTATGCAAATATGCTATAAGTTTATATGGTAAAATTACACAAATTTGAATCTATGTTAATGTATTTTAAAGCCTCAAATCTGAAATATATATACTACTTAACAAGTAAAACATTGCTACTATGTAAATCTCAATAAATAAATTCTTGAAAATAAATAATTTGCAGTCAAGAAACAATATAGTGCAATTATCTTTTCATTCTGCTTGTACTGTAGTGAAAAGATTACTATATAAAGAATTGCTGACTGCTTGCATAAAAATAATGTAATTTTTAGAAATTTCATTTCGCAGCATCATAAATATGCTTTTTAACTTTAGCATTAAAATAAATTAAAATATAAATATTTAAAATTAGCATAAATCTAATTATCTTTTTACAAAGTTTTTAGAATTTTTTTTGATTCGTGAGTACAACAGGTTTATACTTCTAGGTTTTGATTTATCCAATAAGCATAATAAACTGTTGCAAATCTACTTGGTCTCAGATTGTAAATAATTCCAAATGCGTTATAGGGAATCTAGGATAATATATATTTGCTTTTAGCTAGTATTTTTAAAGTATCATCTATTTTTATGAATATAATTGTAGCACTAATATATTATCAATTGTTTTTAATGCCATATTTAAATCTACGAATTGTAATAATTTGCTGTCTTATAAAATAGTAAACTACTTTATTTGGTAATTTAGTTCCTATTGATATGTCTGTTTGTATATATGTTTTAAGAGCTACCTAAAAATATGTAGCAATAATAGCTGTTTTATTAAAAAAAAAAACCATCTATTTATTTACTATTCTAATTGTATTCTTCTATACTGTTTAACCAATTTTGATCACATACTAGCATTTCAACTGTCTCTGAAGTAAGGTTTGAATGATATTCATCAATAATTCTTCCAGCTGTACTGAACAACTAATAATAAAGTACAGGTTAGTTTTATCCTTGAAAAAAATTGATAATATACTTGTAAATTATTAACCGATTCAGAAGCTACTGATATCACTGGAATCGAAAGAATATCTCTTGTCATTGATGATACTGAAGGATATTTTTGTGCATTTGCCCTCCACCAGGCTAGAATATCAAATTGCTCTGAATGTGAATGGAGAAAAAGTGGATCATTAAGATACTGTTTGAACTCAGTTATCTTATTTTGATAATTATTAGCCTTAAGAAAAAGAATCGAATTCGTCTATTTCTTCATCCTCAAGAATGTTAGAAAAATTTTTTACTGATGTATTATTAGAACAAGCACTATACTGCAAATAGGTTGAATTATAAATTGTTGTAGCTTTCAATTTAATTAAGGTTAACTTTTCCTCAGCTTCAGTACATGACAAGTTCATTTTATGTTTATATATAAAAGTTAGTAATGATATTTTGTAACGGAGGTTCAATATTGATGCAATACAATATGTATCTCCCATGTCTGCTAGTATTTATTAAATTTCAATTGCATTGGCTCAGACATTTGATAAAGAAAATAATCTGAATTAGTAGAATTACATTTGAGATATACCTTAATTTTTGATAATTGAAAAAGAAAAATATTTGTAGTAGAGTAGGTACTTCCTGATATAAGATTAGTAATTTTTTTTTTTTTTTTTTATTGTTACAACAGGGCCTCGATGCTAGTTAATTTTTATTAAGTTGTTTGTAAGTTTACATTGATAAGTGAGAGTACAATTAGTCACATGTACAACTTTTAATCATTGTCTATTTAAAGGTTCTGCCTGGAGATTACCTACTAATTGCCATATCTAGTATCCCCTTGCGGATACTCTATTTTAAACTCTCTGGAGTACCATCATCTCTAATGTTTAACCTAATTAGTCTTAAACCTGCACAATCTTGTGCTGCCTTATAGAGGACCACTCAGGTTGACCTTGCGCCTCAGTTTTCATTATTAGGAGGGCCCTATCTCAAGGTACCCTTTTGTCCTCATCAGAAGGGGCCTGCGGAATACCCCAACTATGCTGTGCTATATCCCAATTAAGCTAGTATATACCCTTATTAGATGTTCACACAAACCCAGTTCCTACCGTGGCTTTCCACCAGATATAGTCCTCTGAGATTTTTGATATTTCACGAGGTAGATCCTCCCAATCTAGTTAGCCACCAAGCCAAGTTGGTGTTGCCACTAATGCAAGGCACCAGGCTACGTTATATAGTGGACTTACTTGCACCTATCGATCTCACATCTTCTGTACTCAGGTTTTTCACTGGATCAAGTATTAACCAGTTTGACCGTCAAAATCCATACTACTTTACCTAATTCGGGATTTCTACTATGCAGGTCCCCTGCCTGTAGATCCTATCAAGATTTATTTGTGCAATGTAACTCGAACATTGCGTCACACTTCCAATATCTGATTAATATTGGTGCAATGTGATTTATTGAGTTACAACCCCAGAAACGAACAGGATTTATCGTAAGTTGGATACAAAGGTCTGAGTAATTATTCAAACTCGTCGACAGTGGGATTTGAACCCCAGACCTCTTACATGGCAGTCCGACAACCTAACTACTACACTAAGATCACTGGACCTTAGATTAGTAATTTCATAAAATAGTTTTAAGAAATTACAGAGACTTTCTGCCTTTTCCCAATCTTCTTCCAAAGGCATAATTGACTCAAAGCTAATATCCTGAAATGATAAATATTTGAATGTATTCTTATAAGGGATAGTAGATTCTAATATGAATATGTCAAATTCCATCAGGTAATTATATCAAGAGTCAGTGCTGCTTTGAAACAAGTTTATTACAGTATCCAACAATAAGATCCTCAATATTTTGCTGTCAGTGTTCTGAACTATAAATCTATTTTACACAATTTCTAACCTTGCTAACAATATCTTTAACCATCTTAAGCCCATCAATGACTATTAGATTCAAAATATAGGCACAACAATGTTGATGCAAAAAATTTTCATTTGCGATAAGCATGTCTTGTTCACTAAGCTTATGCCTTATATTAGTTATTGCAGTATCATTGTTACTTGCATTGTTTAAAGTAATTGCTAATATTCTAGATCCAGTATTCTAATTATTAAAACATTAAAAAAGTATATTACTAATAGTAATTCCTATATATGGCACAGGAACAAATTGAAATACTATAATTAGCTTCTAGAAATTCCAACTATTATTAATAAAATGATATGTGATGACTATATATCTGATATTTTGGTTTGATGTACACATATCTGTTGTAAAGCTCAAATTTCTGAGAGTCTCATGTATCATTTTATGAACTTTTATCTTAAGGTCTGCAAAAACTTTCATGCAGTCTTCATGAATTGTTTTCTCACTTATTACTCTAAACTTTGGCTGCAAGTTATTAATGAATTTTAAAAATTCTTGGTGTTTGACTATATGAAATGAGTATTCATATATAATAACTATATTTGCCAAATCCTGACAGCTTCTTTTCTGAGAAAATTCATAAGAAACTGGTAATTTATGTTTATTTGCTTTATTAAGATATTGACTACACTTAGTATTTTTTAGATGACGAATTAAGGAACTTGTTTCATTATTGCTATCATATTTTAGAGTATTATTACAATACGTGCACTGAGTATAGTGCTACCAGGAAATTATGGTGAGTCAGTCGCTTAACTATTCAGAACCTTATATAACCTATGAATAGCTTAGTCAAAAGAGGGCATTTAGATTTGGTTAGTGGTTTGAGTTCATAGGTGAATCTCTCTAATCTTCTTAGTGATTATGCCTTTAATTATTACTCTACTAACACTAATCTTATGTTTATAGCAGAGGAACTATATAGAAAATTGATCTTCAGAATTTGAACAACTAGGATACAACTGTATGTTGTGTATCCTAAACTTGAGATTACAATTACTACTGTATATCAAGCAATTGGAGAATAATACAACCACAACTAACCACAATCTGTTAGGTTAGCTAGACAATATACTACAGTTAATCTTGGTATGTTAAGACTTAACTAGAAATTCAAGGGTAAATATCACGTGAACAAGGTAACGAGGATCTTACTATTAATTATGTTAAATAGTAGATCGGGTTTAGGAAACAATTTAGTGAGAGTGAGTTATTCAGAATTTATAATGTATTTATTTATTCAATAAAAGACTCAATTTACTAAGCAGAACTTAGAAGAGTTATTTCTCCTTCATAGGCCAACATGCCTTTATTAATAATATAATATTCAAATACAATTTATCTAATTTATTATATAAATATCATAAAAGTAATATAGCTAATAAATCATATTTATCTAATAAATCACATAAATTACATAAATACAATATATACAATAAATACAATAAATGCAATAAATATATTATATGCAATAAATGTATTATATGCAATTTATGAAATTCTATCTCTATGACCTGTGGTCATGTTATACTATTCTGAACTCAGCTTAACTATTTTTTGAATCTCACATCTCTCCTCTATTTAAGTTGTGTTTTTACGCATCAACTTCTGTTTGAAATATTTCTAGACAATGAGGTTCAGTGGTAGTAATCCTTTGGAGTTTACTTAGCTTCAATTTCTGGAGGTTATTAAGTCTAGGTTATGAAACTGGCTTTGTAGAATATGCCTAAATAATATCTATAGGTAAGAGTAGGTAATTAAAAACTAGAAGGAGTGGGTTACTGAGATTATTCAAATATTTTTTTTTTGACTTATTTTTGTGATTTATCATTATTATTATTATTATTATTATTATTTTTTTTTTATTATTATTATTATTATTTCACTTTATTTTAGGAACTTATTCCTCTGGGGTCAAAGATCTTAGTGCTTAAATGGCAAAATACTATGTATTGGGAAGCTTTCAAGTTTGGAGATTTTTTGTTTTTAATTTTAATTTGATTTTCTTTTTATTTTTAGGTTTATCCTCTGCAGTTTTCTCTTTCTTATTATTTTTGTAGCCAATAACTTTCGCTTTCAATTTAACAAGACTAGACATGGTTCTAGGTTTTATTATGCTATACAGGTACTGGTTTTCTTTTTCTATAAACATTACGATCTTGTTGCTTAAGGCCATTTTTAAGAACTCACTAACCTTTTTTATCTACAAATCACAGGTTTTATTCAGGTTTGCGTCTAATTCAGATATTTTGGGATCATAATCTTTAGCAACAATTATTTTATTATCAAAATTATTATCAACTTTGCTAGGATCAGCATCATCATTGTCGTTATCATTAGCTTCTTTCTCAACTTCATCAGATTCGATATTTCTTGGATACACAAAGTATATTTTATCTTCATTATTTTTATGTTTGCTCTTTTTAATTTCAATTTTATATTGATAATAACAACCAATTTCTACAGATTTTTGATAATAAGTGAAG
The DNA here is from genome assembly GCA_910592325.1 of Scutellospora calospora. NCBI lineage: Eukaryota > Fungi > Glomeromycota > Glomeromycetes > Diversisporales > Gigasporaceae > Scutellospora > Scutellospora calospora. The sequence continues at coordinate 5,028 of CAJVPM010001305.1, read as the reverse complement.
GCTTTATATTTTTCCTTTTTGACACTAATTTCTTCATTAATTCTTATTTTATTTTGATCACAGGAGTTGCAATCATATATTCCCTTGGTCTCTTCCTTATCAAGTACCTTTTCTTGATAATCAGGTACCTTATTTTCATCTTTTTAAAGCCAATTTCAGAAGTTTTGTTTGGAAGACTACTTCTTTACGATGGTATCACATTCAGAAATCAATTCTTGCAGAAATTTTTCTATATCGATTTCAACTTAAAGATTGTGAAATTTTAGAATTGGAATTACTAGAAGTACTGGAGGTAAAGCCTTTTTTTCTACTAGTAGAGCTAATCGAATATATGAGAGCAGGTATGTAATTTCTTCTTCTTTTTTATTATTATGGAGATTGTAATTGAAACCAACATCTATTAATATTTCTACAAAATGTTCTAGACCTTGCGAGTTATTAATATTAAAGTTTCTTATAGTTTCATCTATCATTTTATAGGCTTCCATGATTTGTTCTTCAGTAAGTGCATCTAGCAACTCTATACATTCTAGTTGCATTATTTTTATTTTTGGATACTTACTAACATTATGGTTTTCTTTTTTGCAATAGGAATATATAAGTCTTCTTTAGGTGTCTGCTCAAATTAGTTCATAATTTAGAAGGTTCTTTGGGACTCACTGTCATCAGAGTATTTTTATTTAGGTTTCATATTGCCAATGGTTAGAGGTTGCCAGTTGGTATATTTAATATATTTTTTTTTTTTAATTTTAAATTTTCATAACTTCTACACTATTATTTACTTTGGGGGATAATACTACAACAAAAATTATATTATGTATCTCACAGTTACTACCAAAATGCTACTGGGGAATTATGATGAGTCAGTCACTTGACTATTCAGAACCCTGCATAACCTACAAATAGCTTAGTCAAAAGAGAGTATTTAGATTTAGTCAGTGATTTGGGTTCATAGATGAATCTCTCTAATCTTCTTAGTAATTATGCCTTTAATTATTTCTCTACTAATACTAATCTTATGTTTATAGCAGGGGAACCATGTAGAGAATTGATCTTTAGGATTTGGACAACTAGAATATAACTATACATTGTATATTCTAAACTTGAGATCACAATTACCACTATACGTCAGACAATTAGAGAATAATACAACTACAACTAACCACAATCTGTCAGGTTAGCTAGACAATATACCATAGTTAATCTTGGTATATTAAGACTTAACTGGAAATTCAAGGGTAAGTATCACATAGACAAGGTAATAAGGATCTTATTATTAATTACATTAAACAATAGATCAGGTTTGGGAAACAATTTAGTGAGAATGAGTTATTCAGAATTTATAATATATTTATTTATTCAATAAAGAATTTAATTTACTAAGCAGAACTTAGAGAGTTATTCCTCCTTCATGAGCTAACATAGCCTTTAATTATAATTTTTTTTTTTTTACAGTTTAAAGAGGAAGTTTTATGTCCTGATATTTATTTATTTAAGACTTACAACCTATACTTAGATAGGAGGGTACTACATTTTGCATATCAATAAGGTCACAATTAGCTACACATACAATTTTAGTCATTGTCTATTTAAAGGTTCTGCTCAAAGGTTACCTACTAACTGCTATACCTAAGATCTGCTTGTGGATCCCCTAATTAAGCCCTCTGATTTTCAATACTTTTTCTGTAATACCAACTTAAATATGTAACATATTTAGAACTAGTAATCCAAATCGTTAGTTGAAAAATCAACTAGTTAACAACTTTACAACTAATCAATTGATAAAAATTTAAAACAACTAATCAATTAATTTATAACTAGTTTAATTGCGATTAGTTGTTAGTTACCAACTTGTAAACAACTAACTATTAATTAGATAAACAACTAAATGATTAATCGTCAAAGATATTGTGTAATATAATCACAACTTAATGAACTACTAGTATATATTAGTTAAATCATCAAAGTTTATGCATGCATGCAAAGTTTATTTATTGTATAACGTAATATATATAATTGATTTTTATCACGAATTTTAATCAATTATACGTATTAGTAGATTTTTTTTTTTTTACAAAGTAAAAAAAATTCAATTAACTGGCATATACCTAGTTTGTGAATAAAAGAGGTGTTGGTTGTAAATAAAAGGTGACGTTGTAAAGAATAAAGGAGGTGCATATATAAAGAGACAAAAAAAATTTTTCAGTCAAAAAATAATTAAGAAAATTATTTATTTAATTTGCTAGCTCATAACCAGTTTATGAATAAAGATATATTTATTTGTCAATATAAAAGGAAAAAGGAAGAAAGATGCAATGACTAGAAATATAAAAGCTATACCTACAAAGTAATTGAATGTTAAAGCCTTATTTTATATCTGTATTTTAACTTTAATTAGTTAATTAAAATTATGATAGAATCATGTGAATAATATGAATCATTGAAATATAATGATAAAAAAGGATAACGATATTGATAATACAAATAGATTGTTCGATTTATAAAAGTTAAATAAATTAAAAATATAACGATAAGGGGATAATTTTTAAGTAAAATTTTAAGTCTAAATTTTTATCTTGTATAGAACCAGTTTAATAATGTAAGTGTCTTTAATGCTAATATTAGTATAAGGTGTGAGCAGGCCAAAGGGTAAAAAACAATAAGCTGTTTTTTATGGTAATATCTTGGTTAAAAAAAAAATTACAATGGATAGCTTTGATATTTCTTCATCTGATAAAGATAAAGAAACAAACAATAGCGATAGTGAATTATTAGATTCTACATCTACATCTTCAAATATTATCAATGAAAGAAAAAGAAAGTCAGAAAGTTTTGTCTGGAAATTTTTTAAAAAATATATGGCTTCAATATTATCATCAGATAATCAAGAACAATAAGCAGAAAAGGTTCAATGTTTATTTGAAGGATATGATACAGAGTATTTGTGGAAAAGTTCAACTAGTAACTTAATAAATCATCTTCGTGATATACATCATATTACTAAAGAATCGCTTACAGATAAATCAGTAAAAGTTCACCAACAAATGATTCAGCAAGTAATTATGAGACCTCATTCTACTTTTATTCAAAACAAACTAATATGTTAACTTGTGCACTATATAGTTACATGTGTTCAGCCTATTCATATCATTGAAATCGATGACTTTAAAATTTGGGTAAAAAATATCGATCCTCGATATAAGGTAACATGTATTAATACAATAAAAACAGCTATATTTGATACCTATAATTCAGCAAAAAAAGAAATTATGGATCTTATTTCAAAGACATCAGATACAGTTTTTTTAACCTTTGATCTTTGGATATCACAGGCACATGATAGTTATCTTGGAATTACTTGCTACTGGCTTACAGATTCCTTTGATTTGCACAAGGTTGTACTTGAAGTTGGAGAGTTGGATGAACATTATGCATCTAATATAGTTGAGTCAGTTAATTTTGTTTTTAATAAATTTAATATTAATAGTCAAAAGGTCTTTTCTATTACTACAGATAATGGTTAAAATATAAAAGCTGCAGTATGAGAAATAGGTATTACTAATGTAAAATGTGCTGGACATACCCTTCAACTAAGTATAAATTTAGAATTAAAAGAAGTTGATAGTCTTATTTCAAAGTATAAAGACCTTATTTCTATTTTGTCTAAAGAAAAAAAAAGAAAGCAACTTCGTAAAGCTCAGTTGCAAATTAATCCAAATCTAAAAAATCTACTTGATGTTATTAAAGATGTAGATACCTGATAAAACTTCACCCTTTTTGCTATTGAACATCTTGTGCATTTAAAACCTGCTATTATATATTTATACTCAACTCTTATTAATAATACTATTAGAGAAGTTAGAAAAGAAGCAGAAGCTATGAGTTCTTCTATCTCTTCTTCAGAAGAATTTGAAATATTGAAAGAACCATTGAGATTCTTTCTCCCTTTAATGATGCAACACAATTTTTAAGCGAATTCAAATACCCTACACTAAGCTTTATTACTCCACTTTTGGAAGAGCTTGCCCACTGACTCAAGTTCTTTTCTAGACAAAAGGATAAAGCATTTCTGGTTAAAGACACAATTTTGGATAACTTAATTGAATAGTAGAGAGACCCAAGTGAAATAGGTATGTACTGCTCCTTCCTTGACCTACGATTCAAAAAATTAAATTTCTGTACTAGTAATTTATACCGTACAATAATCCAAAGTATGCATCAGCAATTTAATGAATTATATTCAATACAAACCATTAATAATGATTCAACACAAACCGCTAATGAAGAAAATACAACATTTTCACACTAACAGAAAAAAACCAAAATATTGATATTTTTTACGTATTTACGAACTGAAGACTTAAGAAATAAGCTTGATGAATTTGACCGGTATTGTGAAATACCTCAAGTTTCTCTTGATGAAAGTTAGTTTTCTTTGATATTACCTAGTTGTTTATAAAAATGGTTTTATTTTAGAAAGTAGTATAGATGTTGCTTTAAACTTTTAGATAATAACAGTCTAAATTATTTGTGCTAGCCAATAAGAGAAATTCTCTTATATCTAATAAATTATGAATTTTAATGCTCAATTTCCTTTTTTTTAGAAGGATCTTGTCCTTTAGATTGGTGGTGTCAATATAAAGCTTTCTTTCCTACTTTGGCTATCTTAGCAAGATGATATCTTGCAGTGCCAGCTTCTTCTGTATTATCAGAATGTTTGTTTTCTGACACTGGCAACTATATAACCGATAAAGCGTAATAGGCTTAATTCAGATTTATTAAATCGATTGGTATTTCTTAAAAAAAATATTAGCTGCATTAGCGTTTTTTCTATTTGATTAAACCTAATTACTATGTATTGAACATTTTATTATGATATACTAAATAAAATCATACATTATTTACCTTAGTATATTCTCCTAGTGCCTTCATATTTAAATTTAGATTCAACTCAACTTATAATATTCGCTATTAAGTTAATTTATAGGTATTTAACTTATGAACTTTAAATCTGTGTAAGTATTTATC
>CAJVPM010001304.1:0-12468 GCA_910592325.1 Scutellospora calospora | reverse complement strand
AAATCTTATTTGTCTATTACTATTACCAGTTGCTAATTTTGTTTTTCATAATATCTAGCTAATCTGTCACTATTATAATATTTCAATAGTGTTTTTCCTTCTAAGTTTTGGAGTTTATAAGCTCTGTTGTTTAGCTTTGATTTAATTATAAAGAGTTCACTTCTTTTGTCTTCAAATTTAGCTAATCTTGAATTTTCTAAGTTTTTTCTTTGTATTCAAACTTTGTTTCTGATTTCAAATTCTTCTTTTCAAATATTCATATCGAATCTGACTTTCTGTTTCTTTTGAGATTTTTCTGTATTTTTGTGAGCTTCATTATGTTGATAAAGAAGTTTATCTATTAACTCAAATACTTGTTATAATATGCTATCTTCTAAGATTACTTCTTTGTCTGCATCTCTGTTTTCTACAGGGATAAAAGCTTCAATTGGCATCTTAGCCTGTCATCTATAGATCAATTCAAAGAGAGTATATCTTGTAATAGAATGTCTTTTGTCCTATATATAAATAAAAAAGCAGATATATGTATATTCTAATCTTTATCTTGTTCTTTTACTTTTGCAAAAGAGTTGCAAAGTGTTCTATTTAATCTTTCTACTATTCAATTTGTCTGCATATAGTAAGAAGAGGAGAACATATGCTTAATCAAAAACTTTTTGCAAAGTATTTTGACTATTTCACTAGTAAAATTCTTTCTATTTTTTGAGAGTATTACTTGAGATACTCCATATCTACAAACAATATCTTCAAAGATAAATTTAGTAAGAGTTTTTGTGTCTGCATTTGATATAGCTTTAGCTTCTGGCCATCTTGTTAAATAGTCAGTAGCAACAATAATTTAAATTTATTGATAGCAGGATTTGAACTCCAGACCTTTTGCATGGCAGTTTGGTAACAAACCACTACCCTAAGACTGCCAAACCTAAACAATCTAGATTTTATGAAGTGAGAAACAGAATATTATATAAGAAAAATCAAAGATACTCAGATAAATTAATTCGAGTAATTAGATAGACAGAAGTCAAACCTATTCTCTATATGATACATAGTACGCCAACAGCTGAACACTTAGAAATAGATGCTATATACTACAAAATGCAAACTTATACTATTAGAACCAAATATATAAAGATATTAAAAATTATGTTCAAGTATGTAAAGTATGCTAACAGGCTGGTAGCAGCCTCTCGTTGACTAGGAGCTAGAAATTTGTATATACAAATTTAAACTCTTACGAGAGAAATAGTTGCTGCAGCAGATCGTACTTAGGTGCTAAAAAGCAACCGAGTGAGTCCTGATTAGTTTTAGGAAGGTAGTTTGTTGTAAATAGTATAGTATTTTACTTGTAGCTTAGATTAGCTTATTCTTAATAAAATGATGGACAAGATCACCTAAGTTAAAAAAAAAAAAAAATATTGTTTAGGACATGTATTAGTGCATAGTACTTTTATTAGGCAGTTCTGCAAAGTTTGCCCCTTTTAAAATCTGCTTTTCGACAAAAACTTTGCTCAGCCTTTTTTGAACTATTCTGACTACGAGTTTTTTAACATTTCAAGCAATATTATTGGTCTTATACTAGCAAAGTTGAATTCCCAATCTGTACTTTTAGGAATTAGATATATTTGTTCTAACTTCCATTTTTTAGAGAACTTTCCTTCACATACTATTTGGTTTGCGAATTTTATGAAATGTTCTCTTGTCTTAGAGCTTACTTTCCTTATGAGTTTGTAGCTGATTCCTGAAATTCCAGGTGCTATATCTTCCTTTAATGAATTTGTGACTTCTAACTATTCTTCTTCTGTTATTTTGCACATAACTTCTGCATACCAGTTTTCATTAATTCTTTCTTGCTCTTTATAGATACTGGCCTATTCCTGATCTATTCGCTCAAATTGGTGGTTCTTTTTTTAGAATTGGTCTTTAAAATGCCTTTCTACCTCTTTTTTAACTTTATTACTTTCTGTGATTAGTTTCCTATACTCAAACTTATCTTTGCTTTAAACTAGAACTCTATCTACAGTAATCTTGTTATGAGGACATTCGAGTAGCTTATTTAACATTTGCTTTTAGCTTCTAAGCATTAGAGCAAATCTTTCTTCTATTCTTTCTTTAATTTCTTTTTCCTTTATTGCTTGCAATTCTTTACATATTTTTTCTTTCAGAATATTCTACTATTCTTTGATTTTGTTGCAATATTCCTTGTTCTAACATTCTGGTAGAAGTGGGATGTTGATATTATACTCTATGTTGAGGTGCTCTATTCATATGTTTAGTAATACTCTCTCGTGAGTCTCAATACTTTGCTCTATGTTTTTAGATCCCTTTCTGTATATTCTTCCTAGGACCTTAGCTCTGCTATATGTTATCGATTTCATTGCTTCTTTTCTAATTTGGCCTTTAGAATTTTGTATTTTGGTTGAGAGAATATACTTGCTTGCTGCTGCTTGTATTACTTTAGCTATTAGTTTCTATTCTTTATCGATGTCTATTCTGAGCTCTGATTCTCTTATATTTCTATCTCTTCTTTTCTTTTTTTCTGAATTTCTGAAAATTTTTTCTATTTCTTAGCTATAATTATTCTAGTTTTCTTCTGTTGCTTTGTGATATTAGTATAATCTTCTTGTTTCTTTTTGTTCTTTTTTGCTTCATTGCTTATTTTTATCAAAAATACCTGACCTGTTGAGCTGTATCCAAACTAATCCATAGTCGCTATCCGTTATTGTCTCCATCTGTTCTATATTACTATTTAAGATATAGTTCTTCATATCTTGTGTTGTTCAGATATAGTCTATTCTAGTTGATACATTACTATTTGACTACGAGTATCTGATTAGTTCTGGATTACAAAACCAGAAGGTCTCTATATAATTTTTGTTTTTGAGCTATTTTGTGATTCTTGCATCTATATTCATATTTCTTCTTCCTCCACTGCTCATGTCTAGTCTTTCATTTAGTATAGTATTAAAATCACCTAAGATCATATATAGTGTGTTTTTTCTATTCTTAATAATTTCTTCTATTAGAATCTTGTATACTTTTTTCATTACTTCTTCATTTTTAGGAAAGAGATATACTATCCATACTTGAAATACCACTTTTCTAAAAAAAAATTCTGCTTTGAACAGATATGAGTTAAACTTTTTAAACACTTTCATCTTTTTTAACCAATTCTGATTGACTAGAAGCCCAACTCTTGACTCTTTGTATTTTTCTTTTTCTGTTTCTGTTCAAAAGCTTGTGAATCTATATTCTCTTGTGTTTATCTATTTACCTTCCTGTTCTCCTATGTTAGTTTCTACAATTCTAATAATATTATAACCCTTTGCTTTACCATGTTCTGCTAGAAGTTCTATCTTTATACTATCTCTCTTAATTCTATTAATATTATATGCTTCTATTTTTATATATTCTTTTTCATCTTCTTTATACCTTTCTTCTGGTTGGTTTAGTATTAATTTTGCTCTGTTCTGTCTCTTAAGTTTTCCCTCTTGATCAACTAGAGCTTTCATTAGTTCAACTTCAGCAACTTTTAGGAGCGATTTGGGGCTTCTGGTCCCTAGTTGTTTTTAAAGCTACTTAGTTTTTTCTTTAGAGCTTGAATACGCTATGCCATGTATAAGAAGGATTCTTCATAACTATTTTCTCTTTGTATTTTTTCCTTTCCTTCTCTTATAATAGAGTTGACTTGCTTTTCTGACTTTATGTATGCTCTATTTTCTGTACTATCTTTTCTCTCAGTACTTTCTTCTTTATTTCTGTAATAAGTATTTGTCTTGTCAAAGTTCGGTTCTTGTCTTTTGAAGTTCCTTGTATTTGAGTTATACATATATGGTTCATACTTATATTTTTCTTCAGTAAAAGATGCTTCCTCTTGTTTTGTATTGTAAACTTCTCAAAATAGCCTTGTATCATAGTATTTAACAACATATTTTTGTACTTGAGCTTTTTCTCATTGGTTTCTAAATGATACTAAAGCAAAGCCTTTATTGTTTCTATTTGAGTTTTTGAAAATATGGACTGCTTTTGCACTCGTATATTTAAGTTGCCTGAGCAGTAATACTTTGTTCATACTTTGTGAAATATTATACAATTTTGCTATATATTGTTTTCTGTTTTCTAGTATTTTTTTTCTGTTTACTCCTGGTATTATACATACTAGGAGTTCATTTGTAAAAGAAACTACCCAAGTTTCTATTCTCTATACGAAACTACTCCCTTCTTCAAAAGACATCTCTGCTCTTGTTTTTCCTAAGCTTTTTCTGATCATTTCAATATTTTTAATACGTCCTAGATATTTGATTGCAAAAAAGACTTGTAACCTTGTTATATGATGAGGTATATCCCATATGGTAATAGTTTCCTCGATTCTTGGGTAAGGTTTCTGTTCTTTATCAAGGTCGTTACTTTTATGTGAGTCTTCTTTTTCTATTAAGGAAGTTTCTGGCTCATATATTCTTCTTTTTTCTTTGTCTTTAACTAGAGATATTTCTTTATCTTCTGTTCATTCGAGTAGTATCTCTTTTCTTTTTCTACTTGAACTACTTGTTGAGCACTCTCCTTTTTTAGTTTGGTCTAACAGTATTGCTTTTTTCTTTTGAACTTCTTCAAGCTCTTGCTTTGCTTGTGCCTCTCTTGCTTCTTTAGTTTTCTTTTCATTTTGTAATAATTTCCCTTTCTTTAGGTTCTCTTTCTTAGTCTTTTCTTCTAGAATTAAATTTAGTTGATCAAATTCATCTTTCTTCTTTTCTAATTTTGCCTTAGCTTCTTCATATCCTCTTTTGCAGTCAAAATAGATAATACATCATTGGTTCCCATTAACAAATTTTTCTTGAACTGCTTTGATATGTTTGTTTCCTCTTAGTAACTACCTGATTGATTTTTCTTATTGTTCAGTATTGTCTTCTAAAATTTTAACTGCTACTACCTTTGCTTTAACTTCTCCTTTTTCCTTACACACTTCTGGTTTAGGTGCCTATATACTACAATCTAAAGATGTGCTACCACATCTTGCTTTTCTTATCTCTGCTAGTTGCTCTAATTTGTCTTCTATCTCATTCTTGCAAGAGAAAATTTCTATACTATTTTCTATGAGTTGGATGTCTTCCATACCTTCTAGCACTTTATTTATTTCTTCTTTTTTAGTAGTACTATCTGCTGTTTTTTGGTACTGTATATCTTGTCTTGTAGGCTCAGCTGGCTTAACCTCCATAGTTTTCTTTGTTTCTGTTATCCACTCTTCCTCGATTCTCTTTCTACCTCCTCTACTATCTCTTTTATATTCTCTTGTTGAGTAGCTGTTGCTTTTTGTTCTCTTTTTAGAACTTCTTTAACTTTGTCTACTCCTTCTATGAAGGCAGCTCTCTCTAGTGCAATACACCACTGCCTTGCCAAAGTAATTAATTCTTTCTTAATATTCATTACTTTTATAACCATTTTATCAAAGTGATCTGCAAGTCCTAGTACTGATGCATTGCCTTCTTGGATAATTTCTCGACTATACTCTTTAGTAATCTTTTTAATAAAATATTTTGAGCTCTCTGTATTCCACATCTCTTTTCTGCTATTACTTGTTATTCTATTATCTTTGTGCTATACTTGACTTTAAGACTTTGTGCTTTTTTCTAAATTCCCTGTAAATTTTCCTTCTTGCCTGTGAATTTTCTAGCTTTAGACTTACGTGCTGCTTTTTTATTAGTTGTCATGTGGCATATCTTGTTAGTATTTGTTGACATATTTGTTTGTTTTATTGTTTTCCATGTATTTGTATTATGTAAATAGATTTGTGATTCAGGGTAAAACCAAATTCCCAGTTTTTTGAAAAAAAGTTTTTTGTAGTAGTTTTCGACAGTAATACCTTCTAAAGTTCTTTTGGTTTCTAATATTCTTCTTGTTCTTTCTAGTAAAGTATCTGTATTTTGAAGCCTTTTTTCTCTTTCCTTAATGACTATTAGGCTGTTTCTTATTGATATTCTTAAGCAAATCTGAGTTTTCTTTTAGCTCCGGAAATGGTCAAAATGATCTACAGGAAGAGTATGAAATATGAATATGTTTTTGTTTAAAGTTTTGAATCTGATATCATTAAAATTACTTATAATAATAATTTTAATATTCTTTCTTTTATTTTCTCTTATTTTTTTAATTATATATTGTTGTAATAGCTTTTTAATTTCTTTATTACTTAGTGAGATATATACTATTATCACTAGAATCATAGCTTTTTTAAAGACTAGAAGAGTATCTATGTAATAGCTACTATATCTTGTTATTCTGCCTATATGTTTTTTCTATATTCTATTAATTATAAGTTCTATATCTGAGCCTTTTAACTTTCTTTCCTCTACTAAGATTCAGAAGCTTATATATTCTGAGCTTCTTGCTAAGCAAAATTTGCTTTATCACTCATCTATATTTAATTCATTTATCTCTAAAATATCTATTCTTTCTTCTTTTATATATTTTGTTAGTAGCTTTAATTTAGTTAAGTTTCCTTTGATTCTATTTATATTATATATTGCTACTTTTAGAGTTTGAAAGTTTGTATGCTAATTAACTTTTTCTCTTTCTACCTTTTATCCTTATTTTCTTATTTGTTCAGTATTTCTATTCATATTGTGATTTAGTTTTCTTTTAGCCCTTTTCTGCTTTCCAAGTTTTTCTTCTTACAAAGTCTAGGCTTTCTGTAGTTTAACTAGTATAACAATTTAAGAATGATTTAGGATCTTGTAATCTCAAAAGCTGTCTTCTTTTCTAAACCTACAAACTTTCTTTTCTGCAATTACAATTAGATTTTTAAGTATTTCTTGCATACTTACTCTTTTGTTTCTTTTATATTAAGATTTTCTTTACTTCTTAAATATGATCTTCTTCTTTTAAGACTATCTGACTTGTCTTGATCTTTTCTTTTTTTTTTTATACTATTTTTATATATTATATTTTCTTTTTCTATATCTTATGATCTCTTTTGAATAAATTTGAAGTATTTTTCTCTTTGTTCTTAATCAGCTTCCTTTCTTTTTTATACTTTTTTTTTTTTTTTTTTTTTTTTTTTTTTAATTAAAGGTGGCTTACTATGCTGAGTAGATTTTATTAGTTTAATATATGAGGTCGTCTGTTGACAATCTCCTATAGTTTGTAATTATATGAAGAGTGTACAACCTGCTACACGTATAACTTTAGTTATTATCTAATTTAAGTAGTCTGCTATACAGATAGATCATCTGTTTGGTTCTACACAAGCTGCTATACCTGTAACCTGCTTGTGAGTTATCTATTTAAATACTCTGTTTACCTAACTAATACCAGAATCAACTAACGTCACTGTAATATCTAACTGCTTAAGCTAGCTAGCTCGTTGCAGATCCATTTATCTAACTCAGCTTAGATCCTCTTAGGATACATATTGCTCAATATATAGTGGCATACAGAGCTCCAGTTAACCTTGTAAGCAATTCTACTAGAGCAGTCTCACAGATTTACCTAGCTTAGACCCTTGTAGATGTTCATACAACCTCAGTTACTACTGTGGCTCTCCACTAGTTTTCTATGTCTATTTTCTCAGATATTTCATGAGGCAGATTCTCCCAATCTAGTTAGCCACCAACCAGGTTGGTATTACTGATCCTCTCTGTGGAACAGATTTATGTGCATCTGACTCGATCAGCATCTTTTAATAATAGTTTCTTTTCTAGATCAAGCATTAGCTAGTGTGACTGTTGAAAGCCATACTACTTCACCAACTCAGAATTTCTACTATGCAGGTTTTCTGCCTGTAGATCCTATCAAAATTTATTTATGTAACATTATGCTCTCTGAATATTCTGTCACACTTCCAATATCCGAATGATATTAGTGCAATATGATTTACAGGGTTACAACTCCAGAAACAGATAGGGTTTGCTGTAAATTAGGTACAAAAGTCTGAGTAATTATTCAAATTCGTCGACAGTAGGATTTGAACTCCAAACCTCTTACATGGCAGTCTAGCAATCTAACCACTACACTAAGATCGCCAGACCTTCTTTTTTATACTTTTTATTTTATTAAAATTTATATTTTTCTTATAAATTTCTTGCTAATCTATATTTCTGTATGAGTTGTTTCTAATTACTACTCATGAAAGCTTATGGTTATAATAAAAGACTGAGTATCTTAAACAGTTTATCATATCTTCTTCATTTTTGAAGTAAACTATCATACTTCTACTGTTATTATTATTAGTATTTTTAAATATATATAAGACTTTAGTACCTGACTATTTGACTTGTCTCATTAGAAGAATCTCATTTATATCTTTTAATAAGTCAAGTAGCTTTCTAGAATATCTGTTATATTCTTTAAATTTGTTGCTATTGTTTAAACCTATTGATACTCTCACTAAACAGTCTTCACTAAGAAGTAAATATTATAAATTTTCTAGCTCTTCTGTACTAGTTATATTTAGAGTAAAGCTAATCTTAGCTTTCATTTTACTATATATTTCTCTTATTATTTCTATATAGCTAACTCTTCTTAAATAATATACAGTTTTAAAGATTTGAGATCTTTTTGTTTAGCTTTGAAGGTTCTATACTGTTATTGTATCTCCTAAATAGTTAGTCTTTTCATTTTCTATTTGCTATTTGTTTCTAAGAAACTGCTTTTCATCTCAATATATTCTTCTTTCGTAGTCTTGTATAGTTTTCTTTTTTCTATATTTGTATATTTCTTCTAACTCCTTTTAGGCTTGTTTTTCTCTGTTAGCTTTAGCACTTTTTTCTTCTACTATCTTACTATTGGCTAAGGTATTGTTTGCTTCTTTTTTAATATTTTTAACACTGGTTTTTACTTGCTCATTACTTTTAGGTATTTTCTTTTCTGATATTTTATAATCTTCGAAGATAATATTATACTATTCAATTTCTTTTTTCTTTAGCTTCTTTTTTAGGATTTTTATACCTTTATAGTAGTTAAAGCTAATAACGATCTAAGAGTTTCTTTTTAAAAAATACTCTTCTATTTTAGTAATATGTTTACTTCTGTATATATTTTTTTCTACAAACTTGATTCTTTCCTTCTTAAAGTCTCCAAGAAGTGATACTGCAGCTATTTTTGCTTTATATATTCTAGGTTTTTTGTATATATTTTTATTTAGAGCCTAAAGACTGTCTTTAAGAGAATTTCTACTATATAATTCATAGACTACTTCTAATTGCTCTATTTGATCTTCTCTGTTTTTTGCTTTTTTGTTACTTGTTTCTTCTTCAAGGCTTTGTATAGTTAGATTTTTTGTATCTTTGAATATTTGATCTTCTTCTTGTGAGGTTGAGTTCTTTGTTTCTGTACTAGAAGTTACTTCTATTTCTAGTTGTTTTTGCATTGCAAATTCTATACTACTTATATTATGCTCTTCTCTTAGAATACTTGAAAATTAAATTAGCTAATCATTTCTAAACAAGATTTTTATTATAGTTTTGTTCTTATTAGCTTCTAGTTTTTTAATTCTTTCTACTTTATATGAGATAAGAGACTGTGAGCTACTATCATTCCTTTCTTCTTCTTCATTTTTCTTATATAGTACTAACTTCTTCTATTTTAGATTAGGTATTATATCTGTTTTCTTATCAAAGATTTTATATTATACTTTTTCTTTCTTTAAATGCTTTTCTATTATTAAAATTTCTCTTCTATACTTTTTTTTTACTTCTTTTACTCTTTGGTCTTTAGCTAATCTAAGTTTATATTCTAATTCCTCGAGAGCAGTCTTTAATATCTCTTTTCTTTCTTCAATTATTATTTTTTTAAGAATCTTATGCTAACTTCTAACTGTAGCAATGATCTTTGTACTTATCCCTGTTATTCTTACTATATATGCATCTATTTTCTCTTTACTTTCTGCTAATCTCTCTAAGATCTTTGTTAATTTTTGAGAGTTTTCTTTTTTAAATAATAATTTGAGATTAGCTATCTTTCTGTCTTTTAGCTGATTCTCTTTTAACCTTTTCATTAATATTCTTGCTTTATATTTTCTCAATCTATCTTATCTATTGAATACTTTTCTTGAGTTGGTTCTCTTAATATTAATTCTACAAATAACTTCACCTTTTTTTAAGATTTTCAAGTACTTTATTCAAATTGCTTATGATTTATCTAGTTTTGGTCTTGTATAATTTGTCTTTGCTATTTGATATATGATATGTATTTTTTAATATATTTGTTTATTATTTGCTTGGCACATATTTGTATTATATATGGGGTGTCTCCAATTAAAACAGCTCATATTTACATATATTTCATTTTGAGATAATTGAGTTTAATCATTTGTTTTGATTTTTGGACTGATCTGAATTAACCAAATTTCATGATTATAATTAGTTAAAAGTAACAGGTAACTATCAGGTAATCTCATGATATACTTAGCTTTGTGTAATTTTTCTCTATATTCTTCTATATTATCTCGATTTTTTATTATGCAAATTGATTTTTATTTATAATTTAAAAATGTCAACTATGTCAAAATATACATGAATTTAATAAAAACTCAATTTTTTTAAAAATGTAAATATGAGCTGTTTTAATTAGAGATACCCTATATACTGATCTACAATTTGACATATTTTAAAATTCTCAGTTTTTTAATAAAAAAATTTCTTCATAGCAAATTTTCATCTAAACTTCTTCTAAGTTTTTTTTAAAGTATAGTTTTTCTACTTTTCTTCTTTTCTATATAAAATTTTCCTTTCTGAATCTTTTTCTTAATATGCTAAAAGATGTTATTTAGTGAGTTAGATGTTTTATCTATATGAAAACCTTTAGCTCGATTTTGTGATCAAATAATCTACAGAGAGAGTTTTTTAATAGATTTCCTTTTCTTATTATATATAATACTTATCTAATCTACTTATTTTATTCTAATCTATAATTTTTTTAAATTTCTTAATATATTACTTTATAGACTTCCAGAAGTTGTCTGGTTTTGTTTTAGCATATATTCTCTTATCTATATTTTTATATTTTTTAATTCTATCTAAATTTATATTTATTTTTATTTATCTAATTCATATATTATTATTATTATTATTATTATTATTTTATTATTTAAACAATTTTGCCTATTATTTTATTTAGAAAAAACCTATAAAAAAATATTATAACAGGTATAAAAAACTAAAACTACTCTAATTTTAAAACTACTCTCTTTGTTACAATTCTAAATTTAGTTAGCTATCTATTAAATACCCAAATATAATCTATTGTAGCAGTATTTTTTCTTCTACAAAAAAATATATATTATAATTAATATCTAGTTATAATCTACGAAAGCTACTACCAGTCTAATATATTATTATTAATTTTGTTATTATCTTATATATATACTATTCACTCTAATTACCTTTCTAATTTAGTAGTTTGTTATTAGATCTGTGTATAATAATCTGCTAGAATTTTTCAGAATTTTCTAAATTTCTACTTTTTGACAAAATAATACTTTCAAGTATCAATAAAAACTATTTTCTTACTGTAGTATTAAGTTTTTCTTCTTGAAAATTCTTTTTTCTTTTTTTTATATATATTTTTGTATTATAAATCTTTTTCTTTAAACTATTTTGTTGTATTTCTTAATCATGCTAAAGAGTTTTCTATATAGTTTTCTTCTGTTCTGATTTTAGTTCAAATAATCTATAAAGAAAGTTCTGAATAAATACTTTATATTTATTTTTTTCAATTTTAATTATATGATAATAATAATATTATTAAATATTTTATGAGTATAAACTATATCAGCAGATTTTTTAATAATAATAATAATTAAATACTTTATTTTTATTTTTTTTATAACTTGAGTAATCTTGTCTGTTACTTTTATTAAGAAAAGCTTATAAAAAGTATAAGACTAATCTAAAATACAAAGTATATAAATTAAATCTTCCTAAATTCAATTCAGACTAATTTGGTTACCTCAAAGGTACCCAAGTTTAATTTGCTGCAGAAGTTCATTTTCTCCCAAAAACCTTGATCTGTATGAACAGATTTCTTAGAATTTAATCAATAATAGTGATTTCTAGCCTATAATCAAGATCTTAGATCTTTTCTAATCTAATTTATACTAAGCTAAAAGTAGTTAATACCTAGTCTCAAGATATAAAAAGTTTAAAAATTGTTACATAGAATAGAATACAACTATATATTATATAAATATAACTTATAAGGAAAAAATTTGCTATTGAATTAAAAAACTCTTATAAATGAAAGAAAGATAATAAAAAAAAGAAAAAAGGGAGTCTCTCTTATTAATATAAAGAAAAAAAAAAAACCAAAAAGTAAAAATATTATGCTATCCCTTAATCTGTAGGCTATTCCAAGCAAATTTGCCTGGAAAATTTATGTAACAATACCTATGATCTATATTTTTATAAAAATTAATATATTTAAACAAAAATTTTTTTGATAATATTTGAAAATAAGGATTATATAATTGTAGTATTTATTTTT
>CAJVPM010001303.1:0-12480 GCA_910592325.1 Scutellospora calospora | reverse complement strand
GGTAGTTTCATGTAAACTCTTAACTATATTTTACAAAAATAAAGATAGAGGCAAGACCTCACCTCAACCTACGGGTTAAAAATTTAAAAAAAAATAATATCTATATTAATACTCAGAAAATTTTTACTTTAATTAATATTCAACTACAATATCAAATAATACAACTTTAATAAAATCTACTTACTCTACAAATCATCCTCCCTCTATATGACATATAATTAATTCAAGACTATATACTATCTAGTCTTTATCAAAATTAACTTACTAATCTCTACAACCAAATTTTAATTTTAAATTCAAATGTTCTTTATTATTATACTGATACCTTAGTTAAAAATCTTAGAACTCTACAAATTCAAGCTAGAATTACTTGGATCTCTTGAAACAATGCAAATATTTATTTTAATATAGTAGTTCTTCTATATTTTGATACTTCTAGAACTGAAATGGAAGCAATATTATATCTACTATTAGCTATACCTAGCAACTCAACTATTAATATTCATCTTGATAATAAAATTACTATCAACTATTTTAAATTAGCAACTAATACTATTACTACTAAAGAGAAAAATTGGAATATAATTTTTATTATAAACCAAATTTTATTCAAAAAATAACTTCAAATAATTACTCACAAAATCAAATCCTACTCAAAAAATAGTTTTTATAATCAAGCTGATTTATTAGCTATACAGGAACTTCTAAACTAATAATATCAATTGATATTACCAAACTAGATTTTCCAATTCATTTTTAATAGTATTAATATTCTATTACTTTTAAACTTTACACTTTTATTAAATATATTATAACTATTAAAGAACTCTACAACTTCTTACAACTAAATATCTTCAAAATCTTCCTAAACCTAAATGGTCTATTACCTTTTCTATAATTAACTCATTAGAATATAATTCATACAAATATTCACTTAGAATCAAACTAATAATAGATAATCTTTCTACAATGCAAAATCTTTCAATCTATTATCCTTATCTTTACCTAACACCAAATTGTGCAAGATGTCAAAGTCTTAAAAATAATTTACATCTTCTTTCTTGCTTATTTAGCTCTTATAATATTCAAGACTCACTAAAGAATATTCTTTTAGATTTACTATTAAATTTTTATTTAATCAATCCCTTTTATAACAAATATTAGATATTCTTTTAAAACTTTTAATATATTATTTGAGTAATATTTATTTTCTAATTTTTCATATTATTATTAGTTACTACTCACTAACTATTTTTGATGATCTTAAAATTATTCTACATAACAAAACTGAAATATTTCTTACAGATCTATCAAACTATACTTTGGATTAGTTTCATCAAAGTATCTTATCTTCAGAAAATATCTATTAACACTAATAGGAAACAGCTTGAAATATTATTTCAAAATTTAAAAAGAAGAAATTCTGCTTTCTAACTCTACTTGTATCAAAATCACCATAAACAATTCAATTACAACCAATACAAAATACTTCTAATTTTATAAAAAATTGGCTCTTATATAGCTTTTCTCTTACTACATACATTTTATAATGTTAAGACTAATACTTTAAGGTTTTCTCCTAACCTATCTCTAGCTTAAAACTAATTTAAAACAATTATTTTAATCTTTCTGAGAAATAAAAAGTGTAATATCACATTGGGTATCTTAAATATAGTACAAATATCTTAGAAATCTTAAATATTTTATATAGATTTAACTCTATAATTTTAATTAATAAAGTTTCTATTTTGGCATTATTAAAAAAAAAAAAAAAAGCAACTAAACAGAATATCAAACTAATAAAAGTCATATGAGCATAATTTAACAAGAAAAGATTTGAGCAAGAAATTAATTTGGGTTATTTAGTAAAATTTATTTAAGATTTATTATTTATATATTATTTAGATATTATATAATATGAGAATTAAATTATATTTTTAATAAAACAAAATTAGAAGATATCTCTTCTTTAGAACCTTTTTTTTTTTTTTTTTTTATTAATTAATAATATCAGTTAGGAAAAGAATTAGTACATTTATATATTAGGATGGTATATATGTGAAGCTAATATATAGTTCTAATATGCATTGTTGTTACTAAGACTATTTGTTAATAGTTAGGTATCCAATGTGATATTACACTCTTATTTTCTATTTGCTAGCTGATTTAAACAAAAATTACTATCGACTATAGAGGAGGTTAAAGAAGACCTTTGAGAAAAAGAGAAAATAAATTAGAAAAAACAATTATATATAGAAAAGTTTTGAAATAAACATTTTTGAATATACATATCTATATTAGTGTTATAGGTTATAGCAGTAGTTTGGTTAAATATAAATTGAGGAAGATATATTCAGTTTGTATTTTTTTTAATTTTATGAGAGATACTACGAGCAGTTTCCTATTCATAATGAATTTGGTTTCTGTTATTTCAGATTTTATCATTAAACCAGAAAAGTAAAGAGTTAAAGAGCTTGATGAATAAGTTGTTGGTTGTTTTTTTGATTATGGTGTTAATTTGGTCATAGTAAGATATTTGAATAGTACCTTGAATAAGAAGTAGGAAGTATTTGTTAGGTTTGAGAATTGTTATTATGAATAATTATTTGTAAAATAGTTTGAGGGAAAGTGTTATTTAAATTTAGTGTATTTAGAGTATTTGTGATTTGGTTGAGTAGAATTTGGTATAAATTAGTTTTGTGGAGTATACAAGAAAGTATATGTTTAGTATCCTCGTATTGATTGCAAAATGCACAATTTGGTGTGAGGTATAAGTTAGGATAGTGAGTGTTTAAGTTTGCTATTGTTAGTAGATTATTTAATATGATTTTGTTTCTCAAAGAATAGAATTTGTTGTTATTATTTTGTGAATTAATTATGTAGGTGAGTTGAAGAATATTGAAGAGTTGTAGATTGTGAAATATTATGAGTTGTATAAGCTTATTGAAGGTTTGAATAAAGAAAATATTTGTACAGAATTTGCGTATTTTAAGTAGTAGGAGTATTTGGTTCCATATGAAAGATACGAATAGATAGAATAGTTGGGTATTAAGCTGAATTTCTATTTTATTAGTACTTTGTTTAGCTAGTGAATTAGCGATATTATGAAAAGAATTTTTTGAGTATGAATTAGTTTTGTGAGTAGTAAATTAGATATTTTTCTTTTGAATAAGGTAGTTTAAAATGTAAATAATATTCTAGTTGTTTATTTTGGTTTGTATTAGATGGTAGTAGGGTAAGTTGTTTTTGAGTATATGGATTGCTAAGAGATTATCCAAATATAGGTGAATTTTGTAGTTTAATAGTAGTGTTAGGAAGAGGTAAATAATTGTTGATAGTTTAGCTCTTGTAGAATTTGGAACATATAGTATTGATGTATTAAATTTTATTTGAGTATTGTTTTGGAGTATCTATATGATACCAGTTTTGATGTTTGATATTTGTGAATATTTGATTGATGCATCTGTATAGAAATAGAGAGTTTCTGAATTTAGTAGAAAAATTTGATTATGAAGGTTTATGAGTTGATTTTGGTAAATTGGATTAGTAATTGTATTTTAAATTAAGAAAATATCAGATTAGAAGATAATTAATTCAAGTAAAATAGGAGTTGGAGAGTTGATTAGTGTATAGTAGATTTTTTGTAAGCTTGTAATTCTTGTTGGTTAATGGAGAGTTTGAATTAGTTTTTTTCTTTTTGTGTTTTGTACTTTATGTTAATTGTTTGATTGTAGTTAATTTGTATTATAGTAGGTGTAAGTAAGATATGAATTGAATTTGAATTAGAGAGAATAAGTTGGAAGTTTTGGAATATTGTTAGAGTTGTTGAGTAGTTGGTTATTTTTCCAATTTTAAGTTTGTTGTGAGAGATATAGAGAAACTAATAGTTTTTGTTTGGGTTTGTAATGTAATTAGATTTAGAGTATTAGGAAGAGATTTATTGAATTGAGTTTGGTGTTAGACCAGATTTCTGGTATAGGTAATGATGTTTTTTGGTCTGCAAATTATTTATACTATTTAGAAGTTGGACCATGAGGGGATTTGTGAATTCTAAGATAGATATTTTTCTATGGAAGAAGAAATTAGTTATCTGCAAAAAGAAGTTATTCAAGAAATAGAATTTGGTTGTTTCTAAGACTTAGAGTCATCATGGCATTAGAATTTGGAAGGAAGTTATATATGGAGTTGAGTTGATGTATTTGGTTTAGGTTTTGTAAGTCATCAAAGAGAGATTATTAAGTAATATATCATTTTTGTATAGTAGAACTAGTTGGTTGATAATTGTAAAGTTTAATGTTTTCCTTTGGTTTGAAAGAATGGTTTTTTTTGTCAGAATTAGTTGCCAAATCTTAGTTAGCCATTCTTTGATATGTGAGAGAGTAATTTGAGTTAGGTGAACATTTGAGTTTAGACATCTGTTAATATTGCTGCTATTTGTTAGTAGAAATAATTTATTAAGAGTTAGTATATTAAGGAGTTAGAGGTTAGTAAGAATATCATTATTTGTGTTTGTTAATAGATATAGGATGTGTTTGGTGTTTTTGGTAAGAGTGCTTGATAGTTGATTGATTTTTTTCTGAGGTAAGGAACAGATTTGGAGAAGGTAATTAATTGCTAGTGAAAGAATCATATTAAATAATCTTGATATATATATGAAAAAAAGTTTTTTGAATTTGATAAGATGAGTAAATTGATTTATTTTGTTAGTGATAATATTAATTGTAGGTTTAGATAAACTATTTCTATTCAGAAAGATATTTAAGTATTTTATAGTTTTCTTTGGTTTACGAGATAAAATTTGTTAGTTTTTGAAGAGTAAGGAGTAGTTAGGAGTAGTGTTAGTTTGAGAAATTTTGGTTTTAGATATATGAAGAAAATCTGATTTGAGTGGGTTTACTTGAATATTATTGAGCTGATAAAGTTCAAAGATATTTTGTAGAATCTCTTGAAGATCTTTTCTTGATTTACAATACCAGACAGTGTTATCCATAAATGCTAGAGGTAGAATTGTGATAGATTGTAGTTTATTTGAAAAGATAATATTAAGTGGAGAGTTAGATTTTATTTTTAGGAATTTTAATTTGTGTTTGTTGTTGATATAGCTGAGAATAGGGTCATAGTATATTTTCCAAAGAAGTAGAAAGAAAGTCTCTTCATGTTCAATACCTAAATGAAGAGTAATAGGGTTTGAAAGTCCATAAGCAGTGATTACTTTAGCTTTTCTATCTTGGTGTAAAAATTTTATAAAGTTTAGTATATTTTGAGAGATACTAATTCTTTTGCAGGAATTAATAAAGCGATTTATATTGATTTTGTTGAAGGCTTTGAACATATCTTAGAATAGTATCTATGCTTTTTTGTTGTTATTTTTGTAGTATTTAATAGTATTTAATAGTATTTGTATTGGTATGTATGTTGAACAGTTTTTAGTTGCTGCAAAGTTTAAGTTACTTAGAAGATAGTATTGATTTATAATTTGGTCTAGACGTATTGTAAATACTTTTGTTAAGCATTTTTTGATTAGTTCAATAAGGAAGAATGGATAGACTTAATCTAATGTAAAGTCCCAAGAGGATTTTTTTGGAATAAGGAAGAGATTTGAGATTTTTATTCTAATAGTATGCTTTGGAAAGAGAGATATTTTAAGAGGAAAAAGCAGATGATATTTTGACTTTTAGAATTGAGCATTTTAATATGTTTATAATTAGTTTCAGATAGACATACAGCTTTGTTGTTAAGAAGCTCTTTTATTATTTTTGACCATTCATCAGGTGTAATTTCTGAAAAGAGGTTTTAAAAGAGATGTTTATTTTCTGGGTATGGTTTATAGAGATTGAAAAAGGTGGAGTTAGTATCTATAGAAGTATATAGAAGTTCTTTGAAGTAATCTTGAAAGTGATTGTTGAGAGCTGATTTAATTTCATTTGGTTGTGTAGTTAAGTTGTTGTTAGAGAAAAGTCAGTCTAATTTGATACTATTATTTGGTTTTTTAAGAGTTTTGCAGAAGAAGAGTTTAGGATTTTGAGTGAAATTATTGTTCCTTTCTTGTAGTTTATTTTGGATTTCAAGTAAGGTCTGTTCCTTTTTTTTTTTTGTATAAGTGTTTTAAAGTTTTTGATTTTACTTTTAAGAAGTATTGGAATTGTATTTGGATTTGGATTTACTTCCAAGAAGCTTTGGTATAATCATGGGAGGAGAGTATTGTTTGAATATTTTTTGATGTAGGAGTTATATGATATAGAAATATCAGAAGTTGTTGTAAGATTTTTAATGGAGATAATATTTTTGAGTTGATTATAGAGAGGTGATAAGTTAGGTTTTTGGTATTCTTGTAGGTCTGGGTTGGTTTTGATTTTTTTGTATAGGATAAATTTTAGAGCAGCTTTGTTAATTGTCTTTTTGATTTGATTTCAAATAATATTTAGATTATTGGTATTTGAGATTTCTTTAATAGGAGTTAGTAAGTATATAAAGTTTTGTTCTATATAGTGTTAGTATTGTTCAATTTGGTTTGTTTGAGTTGAATTTCATTTAAAAGAAAGTCTTGTGTAAGTTTCTGTGTTAGTTAGTTTGTTAGTAATCATTGTTGTTTCAAGACTAATAATAGAATAATTAGAAGTGGTGAATAGATTTTGTATGATGTCTGCATAGTCCAAGAAAATTATATAGATATTAGTTCAAATTTTGTCAATTCAACTAGCACTATTGTTGTAAGTATATATAAATTTGATAGACATAAGGTAGAATAATCAGAAGGTATCATAAAAGTTGTGATATTTGAGTATTTTGAGTAGTTGGTTTTCTGAAGAGTTATATTTTTTTGTTAGTAATCTGTCTATTCTGGAGTTTGGAGTGCTATTTAGATCATCTATTATTATAATTTTGTAATTTGTTGTATTTAAAATTAGTGTAAGGTATGAAAATATTTCTTTGCATTGTTGTTTTTTTTTCTGTGTTAGAAAGTAATTTTGAAATAATTAAATATGGTTATTTTTGAAATAGAGGTCTATTTCAATGAGAAAGTTTTGGAAAGTTTGAATTTTTATAATATTTTTTGTTAGTTGGTCATGTATTATAATTCCTATGTCACCTTGTCTGTTTGTGCAAGGTGCCTAAAATTTTTAGTAATTGATGAGATTTTTGAATAGGTTGAGAATTTTGCTTCTTTTAAGTTGAGGTATATTTCAGAGATACCAAATATATCAATTTGATTCTCTGTAATATAATCTATTAGACTCAGTTGTTTGTAGTCTTCAAGTAAACTATTAGTATTAAGTGAGTGAATTTTTAGTGATTGTGCTTATATTTTATTTTCTGGGTAAATGATAGTTTGGGGTTTATAAGTTATAAGGTTAGAAGTAGAGTTTGGTTAGAGTAGGATGTTAGAGTCAATATGTAGCATTTTGAGTATTGTTCGAATTAGTATGTTGTAAAATTTGTAGAATTTTTCTGGTATTAATAATGTATAGTTTAGAGGTAAAGAATCATTAATATTAGTATATATGTAGAATTCTATTTGTTGTTGATTAATTGAGATTTTAATTGGTTGTAAATAGAAAGAATTTGTAAGTGTTTTAAAAAAGAATCAAGTGTTTTGTTTTGTGTTAGTAGAGGTAGATTGTTAGTAAGTAAAAAATAGTTAAAGCAAGTTATTTCTTCAGCATGGGATGAGATATTAGAAGCTGAAAAGTAAGAGTATACTTCTGTAGAATCGCTCGCTGTATATCTGGTTTTTACAGTTATGCAAGAGTTCAAAGTCTGTTCTGTACATTGGTTCTGGCTATCATAAAATTGGTCTTTCATGTAAATAGACTTGTTTACCTGTTCACTTACTATATTCTCTTTTAGAAATAGCCTACAATAAGTGGAGAACATCAGTATTCTAAAAGTAGTAGTTGTATTAATATGCTCTACAGAAGAGTTTATTAAAAAGGAGTATGAGATGTTGTTATATAAATATTTGAATTGAGTTTTTTGGCATAGGTTTGTTTGGTGTTTTTGTTTTTAGTTAAAGATGAGGTTGATGTATTGAATAGAATATCTTTATTGATAGCAGTAGTATTGAATTAAATATTGAATTTTTCAAAGATAATTTTTTTTACTTGAGAGTAGAATTTATCTCTATACTTAGCAGAAATTTGTGTAATAGAGAGTTTTGGTTGTTGAAGTAAGTGAAGGTATATTAAAATAGTTCTGCTCACTTCATTTACAGTCATTTTACCGAAAGTTTATTTAGCTGACATTACATGGGGTTAGAGTTAGGGTTTTATTAGTTTCAGATATATATTTTTAGTAAATTGTCACTTAGTGTGATGTCAGCTAAATGAGCTGTCGATGAAATGATTATCAGTGAAATAATATAGATTCTATTAAAATTCTAGCAAAGTGATGTGTGTTTGTAGGTTTAGAAGTAATTTTTAAATTATTTGATAATAATTAAGAGTAGAAATTCTTTTATTTATTTCTGCTGCTGTAAGGAAGGCTTTAAGATAGATGTAAAAATAATAAGTAAGTCTTTTGATATTAGTTGCAGTTTTGTTTTGTTGAATGAATTCTTGTTTAGCAGTATTTTCTAGTTTTCGAAATAGAGTAATTGGTGTAGGGATTTGAAATGATACTTTATTTTGTTCATCTTTTTGGAATTGTTAGCAATTAAGTTCTGAGTATATTTATCTAACTCTGTTTTTAGAATAGTTATAGGATTTGACTACTAGAAATTTAGTAAAAGACTAGTTGAAGAAAGAGGTTGAGATATTTTTAAAGGTATGTTCTGTGTTAGTAGGCAAGATATTGCAGTCTGTGCTAGTGTATGTATGAATATGAAAAAGAGTAGCTTTGGTGCATGGAATTGTATATTTGCGAAGAGAATTAATTAAAGTTATTTTTAAATCATCAAGCAGAAGTTTTTTGCAAGCTTTTGCAAGGTTAAATACAATTTTGTGATTGATATAGTTATAAGTTTTGGTTTGGTCTATTGTAGAAAATTAATGTTTATAGATTTTGAAGAATGGTTTGAACTATTTATCAAGATCTTCTTTGTGTTTTTTGAGTAAAGGAATATTAAAAGAGATGTTAATATTAAATTTGTTGCCATGTTATATTTGAAAAAGTCATTGGTGAATTTTATCTTTAGAAATGAAATAATGTAATTGAAATCTTTTGGGTTTAATGCTAAGATCTTTGAAAAATTTGTTAGCATAGATGGTTTTGTAGTCATTATGAAGGAAGAGATGAATTCTAGCAAAGTTGATAGCAAATAAATTATAGTTTTGAATCATATAGGGAGGAATTGTATTATATGATAATAAGATTTTTTGGTAATTTAATTTAGTGAAAAGGATTGTTGTAAATTTAGATAATAATGATTTGAAAGTTGAAAGAATAATATTGAATAGGATTGTAGTTGCCTTGTTAATGTTTGGGTTAGCATTGAAAATGAGGTCTGTAAGAAAGTCAGAATATTGTTCGGCTATTGATTTAATAAGGTATTTGAAGTTACTTTTAGAGACAGGAGTTTCTCCAGATACCAGTTTGAGAATTTTTCCTGGTGTGAAGTTGATAAGATATAGTTTTAAAGAGTTAAAAAGCTTAATTGAGATCTGTGTGTTAAGTTGGATATGTTGTTCCATTTCTTTAGTTATAGGGAAGGTTTTGAACCAATTGAGATTATTTGAAGTATCTTTTTTAAGTAGAGGTTTTTTAGTAAGTTTACTAAGAGCAAATTTGAGTAGAATTTTCTTTTGGTCAGAAGACATAAGACTGAATTTCATAAAATAAAAAGTATTTTGTTGAGTTGGTATTAGAGGTTTAGATTGAGGAAGTAGTTTAATTCAAATATTATTAATACATTCTGAGTAAATTAAAAAGTCTTTAAAAACAGTTTTGGCTTGAAGAGAATGTTTTTTATTTGAAAGAAAAATACAGAGAATATTTTTTTTATAGCAGACTAAGCATATGTAAATATGATACGAATGAGCTATGATGAGAATTTGTTGACTAAGTAGGTTTAGGTTTGTGGAGGATGTAGTAGTATTTTCAATATCATAGTTAAATGAGAATAGAGGTAGTAAGGTTGCATTTTGTTTAATTAGTGATTTAGGAATTTGGTCTTGAAGTTTTTGGAATTGTTTTGATATAATATTCATAGAAGTAGAGATATTAGAGCTTAGTGTAGGAGTACTAGGTCTAGAAATTTCTAAGGTATAGTGTTTAGAAGTGAAGTATGTATAGTATTTGTTGCAGAGACAGTTGGTTAGAGAAAGTTGAGATGGTACGTGAAAGAAATGAAGTTGTTTAGCTAGTGCGCATTGAGAAGGGTTAAAGGCAAAGGGCATTAGTTTTAGTTGCATGAGGTTTTGCTCATGTCAACTACACTGTATCTATCATTATACTTAGATAAGGAGTAGTCTAAGTCAAAGGAATTGGGTTCATGTTAGATAAGAGTGAGTTGGTATAGTTTTTAAATAGATTAATAATATTGTATTTAAAATAAGAACGAAGAGAGCTTCATGAAAAGGTATAGTTTAATTTGCGTAATATAACACTAGTTGTATAACTCATAAGGTAGCTAGTGTGGCTAGTATGGCTGGTGTAGTACAAAGCCTGATCTGCATAACCAAGCTAAAATTAGTAAGATTTGATTGTTACATTATACTAATTTAAATTTAGTACAAATATATAAGTAATTAATTTGTACTTAATTAAAATGAATTTAAAAAAGAAATTTTAATAATTGGTGCTATTTTTGGGTGAACCAATAAATTTTGGTTAATTGATCATGTGATTTAGTTTCAGGTTTGGAGGGAGGAAACAGAAAAGAATTTTATTTTTCTAAAATTTTAGAAAAAGCTTTAAACAGGTTTTCCTTTAGTATTTTGATGAGTTTTTATCTGTTTTTTGTAAAATTTATATGTATGTGGAGCTGGAAATGAGCTAGATAAAACTCTCTTAATGACCCAGAGTTGTTGTTTTAGTAATGTTCAAAGAAAATAATAAAGATGTTATATTAATTATTTAAGTAAATATCTTTGCAAGTTGAGGTCTGAAAGATATAAAATTAGGCATTACTGAAGCAAAATTTTGTGTAGAACAATTTTGCTTAGTAGCCTAGAAGTAGTTTACTTATTAAAATATTTAGTTATGACCAAATGTTTTTGGGAGGTTTTAGTACAAGTGATCTACAGGAAGAGTTAATGATTTGCATTCAATCTTCTTTAGAACCTTTATAGCTTTTATTTATAATAAAATTCTTTATTTATATTTATGAAACTATTTTGTCCTTAATTATGATACTAGCTATATTAGCTTTTTTCTTCTTACTAACTATAACTTCTATTTAGCTCTTTAAATCAAATATACTTTCTCTGTTTTTTTAGCTATTTTAGTCAGAGTTGCTAGTATAGCTAGTGCAGTCTGAGAAGCTTTAATTTGAAGTTGCTGAGATCTTATACTATATAACTTTGCTGAGTAACAAAATATCTCTTGATATTTTGATATATACTAACAAAAAATTTAATATATATAGTTTCTAGATTAATATAATATTATTATAAGAAGATAGATAATTAAATTATATAAAAATATAAAATCTGTATAATTATATTATTATTAATTAAATTAGATACTATGTAGGTTTTATTCTATTATATTAAATATTAATGAATTACTAGTTTTAAACAATTAAGAACTAATAATTTATTAAAGTTTAATATAATAGAGTTAAACTAAAAATTAGCAACTGAAAGATCTAGTGATTTTAGTATAGTAGTTAGGTTACTAGACTACCGTACAAAAGGTCTAGAATTCAAATCCTACTGTTAATGAATTTGAATAATTACTTGAACCTTAGTACTCAACTTATAATAAACTCTGTTTATTTCTAGATTGTAACTCTGTAAATCTTATTGTACCAATATTATCTAGATATTAGAAATATAACATATCATTGCACAAATAAATCTTGATAGGATCTATAAGCAGAGGATCTGCATAGTAGAAATCCTAAATTAGTGAAATAATATAATTTTCAATGATTATATTAGCTAATACTTAATTTGGAAAAGAAACTGTCATTCTAAAAATGTAGATCGAGTTAGATGCGAGTAAATCTATTCTACAAGGAGAAATAGTAATACCAACCTGGCTTAGTAGCTAACTAGATTGAGAGAATCTACTTCATAAAATATTTGAAAAGATCAGCAAACAGAAAACCAGTAAAGGCTATAGTAGGAACTAGAGGTCATCAGTAGTCATCAAAGTAAGAAAATTCACATGACTAAGGCCAATCAAATTATAAAATTTTGATAATCACTAGTAAAGCAAAACAAGAAACAAAATTGAAAACCTAAAAAATACAAAAAACAGCAGTCTAAATCTACCTCAGGTAGGTTAAGTAAAATGACGAGAAGGCAATTTTGCTTATATATAACTACCTAAAACTTAACCTAACCCTAATATAAGATGACCTAATCCTAAAGTTAA
>CAJVPM010001302.1:0-12488 GCA_910592325.1 Scutellospora calospora | reverse complement strand
TAAATATAAAATATATATTAAGAGGTTTATTTTTTATATATAAATATATATAAAATTTTTAAATTCTAAAAAAATTTATAATCAATCAAGATTCAACTCTTTCCGATGATCCTTTGTACTAAAAATTTCTAACTTATTTTTTTAAAAAATATACAATAAACTTTGTAGAAATATAAGAGCAACAATGCAGAGAAGTATAAGATAGCACCTGTTATTTAGAGATAGTTCTCATATGCTATCTGCTAATAGGTTTAGAGTTTATCACTTACTGCAATATTATAGTGGTACTTGTTATTTAGAAGTAGTTCTCATATGCTACTTGCTGACAAGCTTAGAGTTTATTACTCATCTACAGAAGATAAGTACTGGTTATACTCTAGATGAATACAAGTGGATAATAGATTTTGGAAAATATATACTCTCCTTAAATTTTTTGGCACTACTACTGTTTCCCTCTGGACCTTTAGATTTCTTTATACTGAAAATAAAAAAGTAGAGGATTTGGTGAACTCCTGACAAAGAATCTGCAAGTTTATACTACTTTCTAATTCAGCAAGTCATCTGTTAATATACAACTTAGACAAGACAACAAATATGTACATTACTATTACGTAGATGATTCAATTAGAATTTAACTTCTAGAGAAGTTTATTGCTAGAGATATATATTCTTGTTTTTGTATAGCATAATATTTTTATATTTTGTCATACTCTTTTTTCTTTATGTTAATTAGAGTATTTATTTCTTTTTCTTTTTCCTTTACTTTTTTATTTATAAGGGTTTTTTAATCTGGTAGCAGATTTTTCTCTTACAAGTTTAGTTCATATTATTAGCTACATTTCATTATATGTAACAATTTTTATTTTTAATATAAACTAGATATTAATAGTTTGTAATTTAGTTTTGATTAGATTAGAAGCAACCTAGGATCTTGATAAGGCAAAAAAGAACCTATTGTTGATCTGAAAAAACTATCCTATTTAGATAAGACACTTTTTAGAGAGATAAATACTTTTTGTAGTTGATTGTATCTGAGTAGCATAAGGCAAGCCAAGTGAATCTGAGATTGCAAGAGTAGAATATATTAGTAGTTTAAAACACTAGTTTTTTTCTTATTTTTGTATTATGATTTCTTTAAAATCTTTCACTAATAAACCAAGAGTAAAGTCACCTAAGTTAAAAAAAAAAAAAAAATTTATAATTTAGGCTAGTAGTAACCTTCTATAGATAGTAATTAGATAGCATATTTATTTATACATCTAACTATAAGAGGAAAATGCTGCAGCAGCAGATCACATTTGAGTACAAAATAGATAGCTGAATGAGTTCAGAATTGCAACAAAGAAGGTAGTCTAAAAATTAGAATAGTTTTAATTTTTTGTATTAGTCTAAATATCTATAAGGTAATTCTCTTAATAAAATGAAAGGCAAGATCATCTAAGTTAAAAAAAAAAAAAAAAAAAAAAAAAAAATTATAATTCCTAACTTTTTTATACATGTTACTCTGGTTACATTAGTAAAAAAATCTAAAATATCAATATAGTGAGTTATATTGACATTTTATATTAAATTTTTGAAAAATTATCAGTATAGAAAGATTATACTATGGTGTCATTATATCTAGATATCAGTATAACCAGAGTAACATGTATATAAATATTATTAATTTTATTATATAAAATTACTAATTTTTTATATAGTGAACTAATTTAAATAGGTAATTTTCTTTTTATTATAAATTTTTTTTACATAATAATCATAGTTGAAATTTTACAAGTTTATGCACTAAGGTTATACCAAAATACTTGTATAGTAATACAAAAAAATACTTAATTATGATTGGTTAATTTAGAAATATATTAAAAATTTTTAATTTTTTAATTTTTTTTTTTAAAAATTAACTTTGAGATTTTTTTAAACAATATATAATCAAAAATTAATTTAATTTTTTTTTATAAATATATTCTATAAATCTTCAAATATTAAATATATTTATTTAATTATAAATTAATATGTAAAATTTTGTGTAATTACATTTTAATTCAAATATATCAAGTTGGTATATCATGCTTAATGAGATGACCAATACCCTTCAAATTATTTTATTTGTTTACATTAATTTAGCCCATGAGTATCAAGATGATTTGCTAATATTAATTATTAGAATTAAAATCATGAAATACTTATTTATAAATACTTAATTTAAATAGAAAAAGATTTACTTTGGATTAGGTACTGTCTCTGCTGTATAACAGACTTACCAATTGTTAGTATCATTAGTATTTAGCATTGTAATATGCTACTTTCCCATTCCTGGTTTCGCACGACAACATTGCATAGCTACTTATGTAGTATGTATTGAATCTTAACTGTTCCTACTACGTTATGTTAAGATCATTTGAGAATATTAATTATTTTGTTCTAACTGAATATATATATACTGTAAATGTTTATTCTAAGATGTAGCAGTAAAAAAAAAGCATACTATTAAATTCGATAAAATTACTAAATTAGAATGTTTTTTGTAATAAATTTTGTTAGTAAAAAGAATTTAAAAAAATTAAGTGTAAATGGTAATTTAAAATAGTCTACGTAAATATTAAGTATTATTAATTTACTTACTCGAACAGAGAAAACACATGCTAGTAATATCGTACGATCCTTTAAATTATATGAAAATTTATAAGAATAGACAATATGTTAATTGTTTTTATATTATAAAATTTATTACAAAATCGTATGATTTTAATTTCGTAAAAGGAGCTTAAAATTTAAAATAGCCCCTCAATTACCCATTTTTGCATTTATAAATATTTTTTTAGTTCTTTATACAGTTTTAACATTAATATTATTAATATTCAAAATAAATTACAATCATCCTTTTTCTATAATATATTGTTAATTCTAAATCAAAAAATTACAATCATCCTTTTTCTATTCTAGATTGTCAATTCTAAATTAAAGAATTCTAAATCAAAGAATTACAATGGTTAAATCATGAGCATGTCTGAAGTATACTTACTAAAAATACCCTTATAAAAATCTTGTAATAGTATCTAGCACTGTATTCATTATAATGATGCCTGACGAATGACGTAACCTTACATCACTGACGAATGACGAAACCATTTCATCAGGCAACTTCGAATTGACGAATGACGAATGACGTAACTCGTGATGAATGACGTAACTCATGACAAATGACGTAACTCATGACGAAACTCATTGGAATAATAAATTTTATATGTGACGAGGAAATAATTGGTTGCACGTGATTATACGGTCCCATGGGGTATAAGGCTTTTTAAAATCGATACTTATTTGACTAATCTCATAACTTATTTCAGCATCCACCGATGCTGAAATATAATCTTCATTTATAATTGCATCATTAATAAATTAATTATTTAAACCCAGTTTATTTTCCGACGGCCTCTAGTTGCCGTTGGAGAATGAACATATATAGGAGTTATTGGTATTATTGATTTGGTCCAGAGTTTGTAAGTATTTAAAAATATACTAAAGTCCTATAATTTATTAATGTATACTGCTAAAAATAGCTATTCTGTCTTTGTTTCACTGTGAAAATGGGTAAATCGGTAATAAGGATATGCAATGTGACGTAAGATTATAAGGCTATTTGAGAGTCTATTGTGGCTTATTAGTAAAATCGATGATGTGAGCAAAATCAAATAAATAGGAGGTTCGATCCTAAAGATCGAACCTAGACTTTGATTTTCGTTAATAGAAACTTGAACCTAAGAAATAACGTTAAGTAAACTGCTAGTTGTGCGGTATTAAGGACATTGTGAAGGAGGTGATTGGTAAGAAAGACGAAAGCAAAGTGAGACCGAAAGCGAGTGTCAGAGCTTATAAATAAACTAAGCTAACAAACCGCCTACTAGAATTAAGTACTGAGTGACTTATTAATCTCCACGACAATATGTAAGATATACGTAGCATTGGGTACATATTTATCTTTTAGGAATCATTGAGAACTGATTCATTTCCAGGTTC
Organism: Scutellospora calospora; assembly: GCA_910592325.1. Taxonomy (NCBI): domain Eukaryota; kingdom Fungi; phylum Glomeromycota; class Glomeromycetes; order Diversisporales; family Gigasporaceae; genus Scutellospora; species Scutellospora calospora. Next base: position 8,471 of record CAJVPM010001302.1, on the reverse strand, counting down.
TTATTATACTTATGTACTATTTTTTTTCTATTAAGGCTACATATATCATAATGTTTAGCTTTACACAGTCACAAGGCATGCCCGAGCAAAAGGTGCATGCCCCTAGTTAAACATTTGAGCAAGCCTAAACATTTTGCCATGCTCCTCACTCTAATTCTGGAGTACAGAGGCTATACATTTGGATTAACGATAGAAGAAAAACAGTTAGTATCTGCAAAATGGCGATATGCATAACAATACATTATTGTTATATACATCGCCATTTTGCAGACACTAACTGGGGTTTTTTTTTAGTTGATCTGAATGTATAGCCAATGAATACTGTATACAAATAAAGTTTAAGTAACTATCATTAAATAAGAATGACGTAAGAGCAAATTTAAGTATATATAGAAGGCTCTTTTGTAAGACTTAATGCCAATAATGAACTGACATATTTGCACTTGGCAGTGGATTGGTTGTCATATTATCCATACCTTTAGGCTTGCTGTCAAAACAATTAAAACTTCACGTTCTCTTGATAATAGCGGCATTAGTATGAGAAATTAAAATAAATTTATTGTTATATAGACAATATAATATTGAAGAATGTGTTTTTTTTACCTTATAATTCTTGCTAATTATCTTATTCAAGGTTATTCTAACCTGTCCTGTATAGTGTATTTTGAGAAAAAAATCTTCTCCTAATATCGTTTAAACTTTTTTTTCATATTGATACATTGTTACGTAAAGTCAAATTCTGTCAATGACATTACTATTAGGGTATTTAAATAACATTTACAATAATAATTTTTATTTGACTTATCAAAATTATCTTAATCATATGACACATTTTCCTGAAAGAGCTTTTCTTGACATTACCTGAAATTTTTTTTTATATAATAAAATAGTGGCATTAAAATAATAGGTTAACCTAATTCTGGCTATTTATTTAATTTAAGGATAGTTTAGGTACGCCTAACTGTGCAATATGTATGCTATGTGTAGTAAAAAAAAAAAAAATACATATATATCCACTTTATGTGCAATTTTTTTTTTACTTTTTGACAAAAAAAATTTTGACATGTCTCAAAGTAATAAACAAAAATCCAAAGTGCTTGTACCACCTGTTGAAAGACAAGAATCAATGAGTTCTTCAACATCTGAATCATACGAAACAAACATATTTAGTAAAGAAAGTTCTAAAAGCACTGAAGGCACTAGGGAGTATAGCAGTTCTGAAAATACTAAAGGTATTGGAAATGCTAGTAGTCATGGAGGACGAGGTATATCACCTGTTTGGTTGTTTTTTGAATGAGGAAAATCTAGTTCAGCTGGACATTATTCAGCAAAATGTTCATATTGTGCATCTAAATAGGCAAGAGGTGAGCCACAAAAACTTGAGGCTCATCTTGCACTTGAATGTGCTTATGTAGATGATGAAGTTCGGCAAATATATTTACTTCGTGTATCTAACCATGATCAGTCAGATGAAGCAGAATCTGATATTCAAATAGTTTTAAAAAAACAAAAAATAAACAAGCAGTCTAGTATTTCAAAGTTTTTTCCACAATCAGGAGGTGGTTTATCTGAAGCACGAATAAATGCTATAAATAGCTCATTGTTAAAGGCCTTTGTAGTTTGTGGCATTCCATTTTCAGTGGTTGAAAATCCATTTTTTATCGACCTTCTTCAAAATTTGTGTCCAAACTATCAACTACCATCAAAAGAAGTATTAGCAGGTCGATTATTAGACCAAGAGCACTCTAAAATTATAGTAAAGCGAGAAGCTATATTTCAAGAATCAAAAAATTTAACTATAGGTATATATATATTTAATAATACTATATTAAATAGTATAATTTGAATTATACTATTCAATATAAATTTTTAAATTTTATTAGTTAGGCCGTTCGAAGTTGATTCTTTAGTTAACATCATCTCCCAGCTAAAGTCTCCTCCTGAAAAATAAACAACTATTGAAAACGCTAGATAACTCTTACCAATTACTTGATTTATATCGACCAATTAAATTGACACATATTTATTCATTTCATATGTTCATTTCATTTTATCCTCTCTCTTAAGAATTCTAAAAGTGATGTTAACCAAAAATTCAACTGCAAGTGGCCTTAATAATAATAATATTATTTTATAATTTAATACTTAAATTATTGTTATTGTAGCACTTGATGGGTGGACATCATCTAATGGAAGCTCAATTTATAGTTTTATTATTTTAACACCAATGCATAATAAGTTTTTATATTCATTATATGATTTTTCTTTAAACTCACATACTTCAGAATTTCTTTCAAACAAAATTAATAATGTTATAAGTGAAATTGGTGATGATAAATTTGCAGCAATTGTGACTGATAATGCCAACAATATGAAACTTGCTCGTCAAATTGTTCATAAAACATATCTAAAAATTTTAAATTTAAATTGTATTGCGCATTGTATTAATCTTATATCTAAAGATATTCTTAGTAAGTATTGAAGTATATAGTATATTTAATTATTATAGAATTAATATAAATTTTTATTTAGAGCATACATTTGGTCTACGTCTTATAAAAGATTGCAATGAAATTATAAAATATTTCAAAAAATCACATCAGCCAAATGCATATTTACAACAAGCAATTAATGAATTAAAAATCTCTGGAGGAGGGTTAAAAAAATTTATTGATACAAGATGGACCTCTGCATATGAATGTACTTTATCTGTTAATCGACTTGAACGTGCATTTGTTAAAGTAAGATATTATATTTTGTTAATATTTTTAAAATTTAAACTAACCTTTATTAAAATTAATATAGATTATGAATGAACATCCGGAATTAATTACAAATCGTAATATCAAACAGATTTTAAGGGGATTATACTTTTTTTCTGATCTTAAAGCTTTAATTAAGGTTTTAGCTCCCATTCAATTAATAATTACAAATTTAGAAGCCTGATCAACAACCTTAGCAGATTGCTTTGTACAATTTGTTCGGTTAGCAGCTTCTATTAAAAAAATTTCAGGCTTTCGAATCAATTCATTTAAAAATTATTGCATACAAGTTATTAATAGAAGATGGAGAAATTTTGATAGTGATATTTATATATTGGCTTACTTTCTTCATCCAGGATATCGTGGTAAATAATTATATTAAATTTGTTAATTAAAATAATTTAAAAAATAATAAATTAATTATATTAATATAATATTTTATTAGGTGCTAGGTTGCGAGAACAACATTTTCAAGTTGTTGCAGAAACAGCAATTAAATTATGGCAAGAAGAAGGAAAAGATCAATACGAATGTGCAGATCTTGTAGCATATATGCGACGATTTTTAGAAAAAGATGAAGGATTTAAATTACCTTATAGTTTTGAAAATGATACTCCTCTATTATGGTGGTCAACTAACTTTGTTGGATCAAAATCAATCGGAAAACTTGCTACCAAAGTATTTTCAATTACCCCTCATTCTGCTGATTGTGAAAGAACTTTTTCAGCATTAGGTTGGCTTTATGGAAAACGGTGGCAAAGGCTTTCTCTGTCCCGAATTCAAGCTATGGCTCAAGTTCGGTCCTTTTGTATTTCTAATATAAAAAAAGAGCTAGCTTATTTTGGTAAAACATTATCACCTGATGACTTACACGAACAAATAAAGTTTGCAACATTTTTGGCAGATGATGATGACGAAATAGCTGAAGATTCTGAAATAGAGGAAGAAGAGTCTGAGTATAATTTTAATGTTATTGAACGATTTGATCTTGATAATATTGTGTTCTTAAATGATGAAATTTTTCAAGATAATGAGTCAGATGAAAATTCACAAATTGATGATGAGTTCGATGAAATTGAGCACGATGAATTGACATCTAGTGATGTAGAAAGACGTGGTGTTTATGAATTTGATTCTTCAAAATTAGCAGCAGATTTGGTACGAGGGTGGGGTCATGAAGATTATGAAAGTGTTAATGTTAGTATAAATAGCATAGCAAATGAAGTAAGCAAAAATATTAGTGAAAATGTAAATAACATAGAAGGTGAAGATAGTGTTTTAGAAACTTTACCTATAGCACTTCGTAAAACTTGTCGTCAAAGTAAAAAATAAATTTTTTAGTAAATAAATTTTGTTGTTTTATAATTATAATAGTTTCGTCGATTTTGGGTCAAAATCCAAAACAACATTATCGAAAGAACGTAATACTGACTAAATTGGCCAGAATCATAGCTAGTGCCAGCTAACTTTGTCAGTATTATGTTCTTTCGGGGATCTGTTTTTCGGATTTTGACCCAAATTTAGTTTCGTCTATAGTCACGTCAATCGTCAACAGTTACGTCAATCGTCGTTAATTACGTCGTATCGTCAGGTTTCGTCAGACGAAACCATTGACGAAACTATTTCGTCAGGGCAAATTAGTTTCGTCAGGCATCATTAATTCATTACTTCCCCGTTCCTGGTTTCGCGCAACGCAGTTGCGCAGCTACTTATTCTATTAAATTGGCAAACTTATAATAATAATAATAAAAATGATTACAATACATGTCGTTCATCGAGTTCAGGCAATGTGACAAGGCCAAACTCTAATATGGCCGAAGCCCCCTATTTATTTAAATAAAATTTGCATTTCAATATTTATGTCTCTTTAAAATGACAAGCTTTCACTTTTTTATTTATATAATTTCACTTGCCTGTGTTCAAGAAAGGCGGAGGATCAAAAGCTAATAAAGTCGAATTTCACTGAAATTTGCAAACTTCTCATATGTTATAACCGGAATAAATTTAATGATTATTTTTTAACCAATCAAATATTTCTGGTCTGACCCGCAGGTCATGCTGAACACTAGTTTCAATTATATGATAAAATTTTAGATGTGACAAGCCGGGTGCCTGCTAACCTTAAAATAATTTCTTTATGCTAACAATTGGATGATGAATATACGTAATGTGAGGTACGATCTACAAAATTGCAGATATCCCTATCCAATCATTAACTTTCGGGGAATATGTTAACCCATTTGGTCTAAGTAATTCCGATTTAATTTAGGTCGAGACTTGAGATTAGTACATTCGTGGCGTCCATAATTTAAACTTAGCATAATTCTTATGATCCGCGGGATAACGGAAATTCCGCCCGCCATTATCAAATAATATTCGAGTTTAGTTACAATCATGCTTACTTCAAGGGTAATAACCTATTAAAATAATATCAAATTATAAATAATAGATACCAACTTGTATAATATATACATTTAGTTGTAATAATGAGATTTAAAAATAGAAGTTGTGATAGCGAACAGAAATAAATCATGACGAATCGTATTTTTAAAAATCGCCTTTATTTAATTCTGTGTGAATCAAATTGAGGATAGATTTTTATCTCTCCCGTTAAATTTTTTGTGTCATTAGTAGTGCATCAAAAATTAGATTTCGGATTATCCGATTATTCGAATAAACAGATTAAATCGCCGGGTTGCATATTTCTGTTCCCATTTTGCCTAGTAAAGATTTTTGAATTTGTTGAAAATATGTTGAATTTTGCTTATAAATATGAGCCACGATTTATAAACATCTTCAAACCCTTATCATCATCTAAGTTGCGAACAATAATATACCAATCATTCTGATCCCGAGCAAAATCTGCAAAAAATGATCGAAATCTTACTAGAAAACGTAACATTAATCGTAGGATTAATTTTGGTATTAGTTTATTGGCAACTACCAAGACGAGCCAAATTAGTAAGTTTTTCCAATGCTGGTATTGATTTCATAATTATGTTATTAATATAAAGACTAACTTTCTTAGAATGAACCACCACTCGCTTATTATCGATTTCCAATTATTGGACATACATGGAGATATTTAACGGATTGCGAAGGATTGATTTTAGAATCTCGGCAAAAGGTTACTTTTTTTTTTTTATTAAAAAAAAATCTTTTTTTTTTTTTTTGTTATATTCTAATACTGTAATTTGTTTTTCTTAACAGTATGGCGAGACATTTTCGATATACATATTCGGCCAATTAATGACTGTAGTCGGAAAAGAAACGTCTCACGAAGTATTAAAAAAAGATAAAGATTTTGATTTTAACGAAGGAACTAAATTTGTAATTAAAATTTTTTTAACAAATTTAGTAATTTTTCATATTTAACTATATTTTAATTAAAATTTTTTTAATTAAAATAGCAACTTCCTTTGGATTATATATTCCCTCATATGAGCACGACTAATAATAAAACAGTTGAAGTAGTGAAAGACTTTGCCAAAGGAAAATTAAAGGATATGTTGAGTAGATTACAACAAAATCTTACTAAAGCTATGGATATTTATATTGGTGAATGTATTGGTAAGTTTTTGAGATTTTAATAATAAAATTAGAGAATAAAATTTTATAGATACTTAAGGAAATTTTATTTATTATAGAACCGAAGGTTATTCATAACATAGAAAGTGTTTTATCAAATATTGTTTCAATTCCAATTGCTAACATTGTTGTTGGTGAAGTATGTATTTTTTTTTTTTTTTTTGCATAAATTTCTTTTCGTTATTAATTTAATTACTCTTCTAATAAAATATTAGGAATGTTACCATTTCGGAGATATTTTAGAAACTTTTAGACAGTTAACAAATTCAATTGCAAAAATTTCTTTCGTACCACCAATATTAGCTTTTATACATCCCTGGCTTCATCAACAATTTGTGACGTAAGTTTTTAATTTAAAATTCAATTACTTCACATTGGAGTCCACACGTGCCTGATTGCTAGCTCACGTGCCCTGAGATTTATTTACGATAATATATCGTTTATGTTAAATGACCTATGCTTGAAATATTTGTCGGTTAAGTGAATGCAAACACTTTATAATAATGATTTTGATAGATTTTTACTATGTTTTAAAATTTTAATCCCGGTATGATTCGTACAGCCCTATAACTTTAACATAACTTATTTATTTATTATTTTTTATATAATAGGTTGCCTTTAAGATTTGGCTGGAATCCTATAGCAAAACATAGAAATATAATTATCAATCGAATTAGACCAGTCATCGAGAAACGTCTTAAAGAAAAAAAGGAATTAGGTGACGCTTGGGTTGCTCCCGTAAGTTATTTAATAATGAAAATTTTAATTATTATAATGTGATTAATTTATATATTCTAAGATATATAATTTTGATTTTTTTTTTAGTTAGATGCACTACAAGTTTATTTAAACGATCCAGCAGTAGCTCCAGATCTCGATCCAAATCATGTGAATTATGTTTTAATTGCCGACTCTATTGGTTTAATTGTTTTTGCAGCAATGTCAACGACGTCCCATAGCGCGTCTTACGTTCTATATAGTTAGTTATATTCTTTTATTTTATTTTATTTTTTTTTTTTTGCATTATAAAGTTATTCTAGTTTTAAGTATTAATATATTTTATTTGTCAATTAGATTTGGCGGGAAGGGAAGAATACTGGCAAGAACTATATGAGGAGGCTCAGGAAATTAATAAACAGTGCAATGAAAACGAGCTTACATCTGATGATATTGCTAAAATGGTGAAATTGGATAGTTTTGTTAAAGAATCTTTAAGATTAGCCATTAATATAATTTCTTTGTCACATAAATGTATTTCTAAATCTCATTATACGTTTGAGAATGGATATCAAATCCCAAGTGGTAATTTTTTTCTGAATCATTATGTTTTTTATTTTGTCTATAAGTTATAATATCTCACGCCTCTTACTGATTATTTAAAATCATAGGTCGCATAGCTATATTAAATTATGTGGACACAATTAACGATGAAGGTCTTCAAGGTCACAATCCCTCAGAATTCTATGCATATCGCCATCTTGAACGTAATTCTTCCGCAACAAAAGTCGAACGAAGTTTTTTGACATTTGGAGGTGGAAAACATGCGTGTCCTGGTAGATTTTTAGCTGTTAATGAGATTAAGATGATTGTGCACAAAATTATATTAAAATATCATATTAGAACTGAATCTGGGAAAGTAATGCCATATAGATATGCTGGAGCTAATCTTATGAAGGATATGAAAGATGGTATTATATTTGAAAAAAGAAAAATGTTATAAATTAAAGCTATAAATATTTATGTAATTAGTATTGAATATTGAGTACTTCAGTTTAACATGTTTTTTTTTATTTCTCTATTATTTATTTGTTTGTAAATAGAATAACTATCCCTTAAACCGTCCTGAAAGTTCGGATTACACACCATTCACATGTTGTGCAACATAAGTCACCCCAAAATATACAGTGTTAATGTTATGCGTCATTTTTCAATTTACGTCGTTTTCAATCGGTATGAATTTTGCGGATTAAAAAAAAAGTAGCCAGAAAAATTTATTATATTAAATATTTAAATTCTAATTTAGCTACGAACATAAAATGTGATCATGTTATGCGTCATTTTTCAATTTGCGTCGATTATTAATTGACGCCTGTCATTTTTCAATTTTCACCGATTGATAAA
>CAJVPM010001301.1:0-12489 GCA_910592325.1 Scutellospora calospora | reverse complement strand
GCTAGACAATTGAGTCAGATATAATAACAATAGTAATTATGCTATAGTAAAAGCAAATATAGTAACAGAAATAATGAAGAAGTTTAGAACTATAACTTGCAAAAAAAGACTAAAAGATAAAAAATAGATATTTAATCTAAACAAAGCTACAAAAGAAAACTGAGAATATTATAAAGTGAAGCTAAATAATATACTTAAAGAGAAGTTAGGTAACAAAAAAAGAAAAAAGAAAAACAGTTCAGCTAATCTAAAAGTACTAAGCAAAGATAAGTTATAGAACCTAATATCAACTAGTATCATTAAGTATACTAAAGCTATTCTACTAGAAAAAAAAGTTGTACTTGAGAGAACTAAGTCAAAGAAGAAGAAGAATATTAGCAATAGCATAAAGAGAGATTAAAAAAAATTAGAAAAATCTGCTAACAATATGCAGAAGAAATAGATCAACAAATTAGTAATACAAACAAAACTAATATTAATTTGCAGATAACTAATCTTAATAATACACATAAAACTAAAATAGAAGAACTCTCTAAAAGAGTATAGTCTAAGAAAAGATTCAAAAATCTAAAGATCTAGTAGAAGATTATATATGCAAAAGTGCAACAAGCAAGAAAAAAAGAAGACCTAAAAAAGATAAACCTAGTAGTAGAACAATATTATAAAGCGATTTAAGAAGAGCTCAAGCATATGATTAGCAATCTTTTAGAAAGATTTTCTAAATAAGTAATTATAGACAGAGTTATAAAAAAATATAACTTTGCTAAACCAAATAAATGAAGTCTTAGAAAAAGTGAAAGATTACTTTCAGAAACAATTCAAAAAAAGAATCACTCAAAGTACAAACCTGCTTAAATAATGAGAAGAAGCTTACAAACTTCTAAAGAAAATAAATATTAATATATATAATAATCTTGAGAATGAAATCTCAAAAGAAGAATAGACAGAAGTACTTAGAAAGACAAAGTTAAATTTAGCACTAGGTCTATCTGATATAAGCTATCCTCTAATTAAAAAAACAGGATCTACTGCAAAAAATTTTTTCAGATATCTAGCAAATATATACTTACAGAAAGGAGAAATACTAATCATATAAAAGCTAAGTTAATTGTATCTAATTCCTAAAAGAGAGAACTAAAACTTTGACTTATTAAATGTATGTTCAATAGTTCTAATTAAAACTTTTTACAAAACTATAGTAAGAGTAATAATACAAAAACTAGATAAGATTATAGTAAAATACAGTATATTAGAAGGATCAAATTATATTAGCTTATTAGACAATAGTATAGCAAGTCTAGTTTATATAATGAACAATATATTAGAAAATATAAGACAGAAAAACAAGGAACTATAGATCCTCTTTCAAGACATATATAAAGTATTTGACTCAGTAGGACTTAAAATGCTTAAGAAGTCACTCAAAAAAATCAAATTACTGAAAAGTATAGTTAGCTTCATTCTGAGTCTCTATAAAAAGAAAAAAATTAAAGTTATAACAAACTTCAGACTTACAAGAGAATTTGAAGCTAAAGATAGTTTAGACTAGAATAAAATAATTTTACCTCTAGCTTGGTATATATTCTATGACCTTTTGCTATACTTAGTTCAAAAATTAAAAAAGTTAGGATACAAGATGATAACAAAATAGCTAACAGATATTAGATATAATGCAACTAAAGAAATAACTTATTAACAAGTAGTTTTGGCTTATGCAGATAATATAATTTGAATTGCTAAGTCTAAAGAGAAATTACAAAAAATTATTAATATTTTTAATGAGTTCTATGAAATAAATAATATTGAGATCAATAGTAAGAAGTCTGAGCTTATAGCTTTAAATATTAATAAAAAGAAGTATAAAGGTAAAGACTAATTAGCTATAACTATAAACAAAAGCTAAAACAAAGTATATGCAAAAAAAGAAACAAACCTAGCAAGATATCTTAGAGTCTGGATATCAGACAAAAAAAAGCCAAGCTGTAGCTTAAGCATAGTAAAAAATGAAGTAAGCAAAATATATAGAGCAATAATATAAAAAAAAGCATATGAAAGCTAACTGATATACTTGAATAATAATGTTCTCTTACCAGGTATTAAATACAGATTACAAATAATATTTCTTAGCAAATTTATTTGTAACAACTTGCAAAGACTTATTTGTGTACTGATTAAAAACAAATTAGAATTAGCAAGATCTATAATGAACTCAATTTGTAGTCATATTGAATTTATGAGTCTAAGATTAATTCGATAAAACTAACTTGCATATTACTTCATTGAACTAATAATATGTATAAATTAGCAAAAAGTATTAGGAAAAACTACTAGATTAAAAATCAAAGAAGGGCAGCTACAAAAAAAATATTTAAATAGCCTAATATATGAGAATTGTAAATCTAACAAAGTAGTATTCAAATACAATTTAGCCTTAAAAATACTTCAGGAAATAGTCAAGCTAGATATAGAGATAAAAAAGCTTGTAAAAAACTCCTATATACTCAATTAAAAGGAACAGAAATCACAAACCTGCTAAGTAATAAAGAGTTAAACTTTTTTATAAACTTAGATAAAATAAATCTTTTTACTTTTGAACAAGTAATAGACTATTCAAAAAGCACTCTACTAATCTGCATTAATTAAAATATCTAAGAAAAGAGAAAAGAAAAGGATACATACTAAGTTGGTTTATAAAGTTAGAGCAGAAAACCTTGAAAGAAAGAAACTCAAAAGATGTGCAAGATATATACAAGATTGAAAAACCTAACAGAATTGCAAGTAAAATTTAGTCTAAAAGAATATTTATAGACAAAAGAAAGAAGGAGTAGGTCTTTTTTTAAAAAAAAAAATACTATATTTAGGCAAAACTATAAAAAAAACTAAGAAAAGTATAATAGTAATATACTAAAAAGAAAACAAACAAGCAACAGAAGACCAGTTTTTTTTTAAGTATAACAAATGCAATTTAGGAAATCTCAACAATAACAACTATCTAATTAGTATAAACTACAAAAAGTAGTATCAAGTAGTAGATATACTAAGAAAAAAAGAAAATAATTTAATATTAGAGACTTCTATAACAGTATTTAGTGAATATAAAGAAATAGTAGAAGATAGCAATTTTGAGCAAGAGCTAAAAGTAGAAATCACAGCAAACAGTCTAGAATTTATAATTATTCAAAATATAGTAGAAGAAGAGTATTTAAGAGAAGAGTTAGTAGAAGCATATAAAAGACTAAAAAGAAGAAAAATAATTGAGTACTATATAGTTAGAGTTTTAGAAAATAATAGCAAAAAATAGAAGCAGGTAGAATGAGTATTAGATGAGTAGTTAAAGAGAAGGATGTAGTAGATAGAAATATTAGTTTTAGTAGTAGTTTAGAGAAATAGTTCTTCTCAATATGTATAGAATTAGAAGTTATTTGGTTAGCTCTACTCATAGTACTATACAAAGCTAAAACATATATTTTCATAGATAGCAAAGCTGCAATAGAAGTCTTAGAGAGAAACAATACAAATAGCAAAACATATAGCTAGTTCAAGATAAAAAATAGAAATATAATAAGCTAAATTAAGAGCTATTGCAAGACAAAAGACTTGAGTTTAGTAATACACAAAGTTAAAGATTATAGCAGAAATATATAGAATAATTAGGCAAATAGGTTAGCTAAAGAAGGATTAAAAAAGCCTCTAAGTTTTAATATACTGGAGATATCATTTAGCAACCTATTAGCTGTATCTAAATAAAAAAGTCAAGTAATTAAAAGTCTTCTTAGATCTTTCATAAATATTATTATAGCAATAGCATATAAAACAGAATGAGCAAATCTAAACAAAATAGCTAAAATTGTTCTTATTAATCAGAATGCTAATTCTGATACAGAATTAAATTAGAAGATTACATGGGATCTGCTTAAGAAAATGTAGAAGAAAAAATATATTAGTCTTAAAAAAAATAAGACTCTTATATTTCGCATAAAATGTATAAACAAGATTCTGTCTACGAAAGATATTTGCTTTTAAAGAAACTTTAAACATTACAAAAGCCAAAAGTGCATAGCTTGCTTTAAGGAAGATATAATTTTCTACTATTTAGCAGAGTGTGAAATCTACTAAAATATCTGGAAGAAACTAGAAAAAGAAGTAATACAGCTAACAGACCTAAAAGTTTCAGAAAAATTTGATTTCATACTTGATGAAAACTCATTCTCAAATAGCAATTTATAGCATAGAACTAGAAAAAAGAATACAAAACAGAAGAATATATTTAAGAAGGCTTATAAGTATTAAGCAGTTATTAAACCTAAATAAGATAACTTAGTTAAAAAAGAAAGCAATCAAGGTTTTAGTTAGCTTCGTAAAATTTTTCTAAGAATGCTTCTATAAACATCTATAGAAATTCTAATATAAAGTTATAATCAACTGAGAAAAGAAGAACAATATTATAGCTAAGAAAAAAAAGAAAAATAAAACAATAAAAAATACAAGAACAAAAAAAATGAATAGCTGTATGATTCTAAAAAAGAAAAAAGAAAAGAAAAAGAAAAAAGAGTATAGAAAAAGATATTAGACAGAGTTGACAAATAGATAAAAACAGATAAAAAGAAGAGTAGGTTAAAATTAAAACAAAATGATCAATCTTGATATAGGCTAATAATAACTTTTCATTAATCAGAAGTCTAAGGTCTGTACCTGCAGACTAAAGCTTTTGTAAGTGAAATTGTTGCTATAGCAGATTGCACTTAGACATTTTAAGGTAGCTAAATGAATCTAAAATAGTTGAAGAAAAATAATTTATTATTTTTCTTTAGATAGTAATATACTTTGTAACTTATTTAAGTTTTTTCTAAATAAAATGATAAGCAAGATCGCCAAAAAAAAAATAAAATAAAAAATAAAGTTGTAACATGATTGCTAAATAAAAAAAATATATACTAATAAAATATAATTAATAAATTCAAATAATAAAATTTAAAAGATAATCCATAGTTAAAAAGTATAAATTTCATAGTAAACATCAGCGAGTATTTACTAATTGTCTAATATAATAAGTAAAATCTCAAAAGATTTTTGCAATACGTAATAAAAATTGTATAATAATAAAAAATAAAAATACTAATATTTCGAGATTTACTAAACTAATTTTGATGTTTTTATTACCATTAGAATTAGAAAACATAGTTATACAACTTTTATTAGAAACAAAAAAGATTAACTTAATAAAAAAATACTTTTATATAACTTATAATCTAACCAGATTTTTGTATTATAAAAAGTTTATATTAAATTCCGATTTTGTTTATTATAAGATTTAGTTTTTTAACTCTTCAACTACGATTTACCCCTTAATCATTTTTGTTACTAAAAATCTATATTATAACAATATGATATAATTATATTAAATAATAAGACATGTTTCTAGGAACACACTTTTCTAAGCATGCTCTCTGACTCTGTGCCTCCAACCTTACAACTAGCAATATATAAATCATCTTTTATATTAATTTGTTTTAATTTATTTAATTCTTCAAAAAATAAATATTTCGAAAAAAATTTTTTTTTTGTTTCATCCCTTTCTTTTCGGTGAGGGGTTCCATATATTATATTATCCGGCATCTTAATATGGTATTCCTGCTCAATAATTTTATTATTCAGCAGAAATGATAGTTTAACCTATTTTTAACTATTATTTCTGCTCAATAATTTTATTATTGGGCAGAAAATCATAGTAAGCTGCCGGATAAATCCGTTATCTGACATACTGATACTGTCTTATAACTCATTTATTTTGATCAAGGATTTTTAAAGTCAACCTAAGAAATTAAATTCCAAAGGAATTCAATTTTTTTATCTGACCTTAAATCCTCGACTGAAATAAACCCGTTATCGGATAGTGCCTACCTAATAACTTATTATTACAATGAATTTTTTATTATAAATTAATTTATAATTAATAAATAATTATCATATAATAATTACTACTATATATTATTAAATATACATTTTTATTAAGTTTTTTTAAAGTAGGTTTAAACAAATAATTTCAAATTTTTTTTTTTAACTAAAATATATAAAATCAACTATTAAAATATTTTAACAATATTCGTAAAATCATCGACCAAAATTTTTCAAAAAAAAGTATAAATGATATACATTTTTCGGTGATAATTTTTTTTTTTTTTTTTATTCTATAAAAAGTTTGAAGACGGACGAAACGAATTTAGAGGAGAATATACTGTTTATAGATAAGACATTTTAGGGAGAAAAAAAAAAAATATGCATTTGATATCAGTAATCAAAAAAAATATTTTAATATATATATGCAGTATAGTCTCTATAATCAAAAAAAAATTTTTTTTTAATAATATATATATACAGTATCAGGTATAGTAAATGAATTGATTCCCGGATGAGCTCGTATCTTTTTTTTTAAAAATTTATAATCTTTAATCCCTTAAGAAACTTTAATATTATATGATTATATAATTACCGTAAAAAAAAAAAAAAAAAAAAAATTTAATTACAGTAATAATTTTTAATTTCATCTTAAAATAATCTTAAAAAAGAATTTTATAATATATTCGATTATAAATTTCTATATTAAAGTTATATTCAATATATGTAAAAGAAGTGTGATGTTTGCAAAAGAAATTTCTTGTGAACCGAAATTGAATTAAGTTTAGGGCGCTCATCGTTCTCAAAGTGTACTACAAACATTTCCTAATTTAATTTAAATAAGAGGGTGTAAGAAGAGAGTATTGGTAAGTAGGGGAAAAAAAAAAAAATTTTTTTTTTTTTTTGATGATGATGAATGATGATTAACATATCAATTATTAAATTTTTAGTTTTAATTAAATACTAATTTAGATTTGTGACGTAGAAAAAAACCGTTAGCATAGAACATTGAACACGCGAGCAATGTGATTGTATTCTGCTGCGATCTTATTTAAGTTTACCTTATGGTCGATCATCAAGATAACATCTTATTGATCTATTATTTTAATTTTGTACTAGTAAAAAAAAAAAAAAAAAAGTTTTTTATTGTATGTTTCGATATACCATAGTTAGAAAGTATTGCAAATACGTACATGAAAAAAGAAAACACATACACATGCTAATAAAAAGGATTTGATGAATTTTTAAAATAAAATAAAATAAACAAATAATAGTATATAAGTCAATATTAAAAAATGGAAATTATGTATTGCATATCGATATACAGTAAGTGGGAAATTTTAACACATTCGATTTAGAAGTGTTACGTGTGCATTATGGATTTGTCTTCAGGGAAGAAGTGTTACACTATGCACTATTCCGTAAAAAAAAGGATCGAGATTTAAAAGGTAACTTACAGCAAGATTCGATTAATTGAGAAATAGAATCATAATGAATGAGTCAGAATCAAAAAAACAAGGTCAAGTAAATCAAAGAAATTTGGAAAATAATTGTTGTTTTTTAAAAACAAAAATATATATTATTTTGTAAATAAAATATTCACATGTGATAAAATATTATCTGCTATATTAATACAATAATACAATAATTAATTACATAGATTAATTGCTTTGCTCTACATCTAAATTGTTTTACGCTATGATTTTACCATCACAAGTTATAGATTAAAGAAAGTCGGTATGGTAAAAAAAATTTCCATGAGAGGGAAAACATAAAATTGTTATATATAAATCCTTGGTGACTGATGACCAAGATGACTATTCAACACCTTTGATTAATTGCTATATATAAACCTTTAAACAAAGAATGAAAATAAAAAATTTACAAAAGATTAAAGAATACAGTATAAAGAAAAAAAATGATGTGTATAAAAATGTTATTAGTGAATATATATTTATAGGATGAATTTTTTTTTTTTTTCGTAATGGATTTTCTTAATTTTCAATTAATATAATTTATATCAATAATATATATCAAATATTTATTGTTGTAATGAAGTAGTAGTTATGTCAGGTACTGACATAGTACCAATCTTTTGAGCAAAAAATCGCCAAGTCTTGAAAGAATTTTTATTTTGTTCGACTTCTTTTGTAAAAGTGACAACCAATTCATTATATTCTTGAGACTTTAATTTCATAGCTTTAGATAATGGGGCTTTAATCGCAGTCCATCCGTTAGAGATATCTTCTACAGCCTATAAATTATAAATACGTATTTATAAATAAAGACGAGTAGGTCACATGACTATTACCATATAAGTTGAAAGCTTACCATTTTACCAAGGTCACCTGCCCATGATCCAACAAAGCAAGTCTTTTCTTCAGTTTGGATGCCTTTTTGTATTTTATCGTTATCTTCCATAGATTGGGGAATATATGAATTCAATGGTTCCAATATTTTCTTTGACTTCATGAACGAAGTTACTGTGTTACAAATTAATGATTAGCAAACTGCATAACCGAATAATAATAATGCAATACGTATAATATAATAATAAAATAATAATAATAAATAATAATAAAATAATAATAATAATAATAACACATACATGCATTTGTTAATCTCATAGTTGTAGGACCTTCATTAAAATAATGTATATCACTTTCCATAAATTCTATCCAACCACCTTGCTTAGTAACTCTTACAATTTCGGGAATAACTTTTTCATTAAATTCAGTGGCAGTGAAAGCAGTTACTAATAAACCCATATGAACAAAATCAAAAGTATCATCCAAAAATGGGAGACCATCAAGTATATTTGCTTGAATAAATTTGACATTTTCAGGTTCCATTTCTTTAGAAAAAGCAGAAACGAAATCTACACCAGTAAAAGTAGATTGTTCGTACATTTCAGACATTTCGATTGTCCAAGTACCAGGACCACATCTAAGAATATATAAATATTATATAGTATTAATAAACAAATCAATTGTAAATAAATCATATATATATATATATATATAAATAAATATAATTAATACCCAATATCAAGAACTTTAGCACCACCAGCTTTTAATTTCTCTTCAACAGGAGCCGAATAATTACTTTGCCAAATACGTTTAAAGAACCAATGTTGTCTTTGTAATCTTTCAATTTCTTTATCAGAGATGGAATTAAATAATTTAGAAGTTTTTGCACTATGGATTCGTTTACCACTACCAGTAAAACGCCAAGTTTCATTTAAACTTTCGTCAATGGTTAAAATTTGAATATTCGAAGGAGAACGTAAAGAACGAAATTTCTTTTTCTTTTCCACTTTGTTGGTACTTAATTTATTTTTACCGTTCGATATTGCGCTTTTTGATTGCCTGTGACCCATTTTCGTTTGTAAATATTTTCGAATTAAAATAAGTTATATACAAAATGTGTATGTATTATATACTAAAATGAGATAACGTATGTGTTATTAGTGTACAGTTTATTTTAGATGATTTGCGTACTAAAAAAAAAATTATTTATAAAAGAAAAAATAAGAATGAAAAGAAGGTAAAAAGAACCGGGTGTAGAAGGTATTTAAATATATTCAAGTTATGTGAAAAAAATTTTTTTTTTTTTCAAAATGGAAAGAGAAACAATAAATAAATAAAAAAGTTATGATTGAAAAAAAATCCGGCAGGGGGGTTATAAAGAAATCGGAATATTTTTATTGTTAATTACTTTTTAAAATAAGTATCGATATAATATCTAACAGTAATATATAATAATAATTGTTTGTGTATATGTGTGTGTGTGTGTGTGTGTGTGTGTGTATGTGTGTGTGGTGTGCTCGAGGAAAAAATCTATATGATAAATATTTAGTCGAACTTGAGGTGCATACATGCAATTAAATCACCAAAAAATTTGTAATAATTATATTGTGTAAACAGTAAAGCCCTTATTTGAAATTGTGTTGGGGGGAAGTCTGTGAAAAGGTATTTATACTTTTGGCGTACCTATCGATTATAAACAAAAAGTTGTGTGCAAATAATAACAATTACTAAAGGCGCGCTACAAAAAAAAAAAAAAAAAAAAAAAAAGAAAAGAAAAAAAAAGTATTTATATTTATATTTATGGGTTGTTTATTGTTTTTGTCTTTATGAATAACAACTGTACTGCCATGAAATTACACGTGCATTATAAAAATATATATAAAAAATTCAAAGTAAAATGCATTTCCCGTGATCGTGTTACTATAGAACCTGAGAATTTTAGAAATATGGAACAAGTATCGACATTTGGAAAATTCTAAAAGTATAAAATAATTGAAAATTATAACCATTTTAAGGTATTCACTTACTTCGAGAGTACGCGTATATAAAAAAAGATTGCACGGGTGGCGCCGAAAATGCGGCTTTAATGATTTGTATCTTTGTATCGAGTTTTCGAACATGAAACATCTAGATACTGTGATTTCCATATTCAAGATAGAATACTTGTACAATGAATATTAAGAGGTATTTTTGCTGTTAAATAAAATAAAATAAATAAAATAAAATAAATAAAATAAATAAATTACATAACAGCAATAAGTTTAATTCAAGTTTATTTTAGAAGTTAAATGCGTATGCCAATGATAAAATACAGCATTTAGATATTACCGAGATTATGATGCGTAAACTATAATTTACTACTATCTGCTATATATTACGATATGTTATATATGTTATGATATGTTATCTGTAAATTTTATTTATGCGTTTTTAAAGACCAACCAAAAACAAAAGATCACCTTTGCATTTGGGTTCGTATCAAACAGCGAGTTTACACCGTTTTATCACAATTTTGAATGCTCGGAGATATGCGAGTAGAATATCACATTTTTTTTGCATATAACAGGATAACACATTTTTTTGCATATAACAGGATAACACATGCACCCTTCTACTCGTTGAATTTATACACTCACTGTATAACTATCGGAAACACTATTTTTTTTCTTTTTTTTTAAATCTACTCTACCTGCATATATGTTGACTCAAAATTACATAACAAATAGTAACACGAAACCGAATTTGTTTCATCACGTAAATAGTTACCTGATACGTAATATACTGTACATACGACATATGTACATTACGTACGTACGTACAAACTTATCATTATCAGTTATTTAAAAAGATTCATGGCACTTTATAATCACACTCTTTACACTATTTGATATCCGACCAAAAATCATTTATTGAACACAATTAATAATTGTGAGAGACGAGCAAAGCATCTTAAATAAGACAAGAATTTTTTTTTACATCACAAGTGTGAAAGCTGATAATGCACCCGTTTAATGTAGTGTAGTGGTATTTTCGGTCATACAATCATACAAACAATAATTTTCAACTTATTCCGCATAACTTTAAGAGGCATATCTTTATCTCGTCTGTGTTAGCTGGGCGTTCTTCCACTTACAACTCAATATATTAAGATAAGTCTCTAAAAGAAATAAATGAATGACTTTAACTTCATAAATAAATCTATTAATAACATATTTAATAAAGATAAGTTATATATGTATCTATATGCAGTTTATATGAAATCATTGAAAGCCCACGCGTGTTAACATGGTAAATTATAAATATTAAGAAAAAGCTTGCATTTTGTGACCGGTTTAACTATGATTTTTTGTTATGCAAAGATAAAACATTGTGAAACAAATTTCTCAGTTTTATGATTCTCTAAATTTAGTAATTTCTTTCCAAGCATATAGAAAACTGATTAAGTAATAACTCGTGGGACGAATAACAATAATGATTATTAAAAATTAAGTTATGGCTTATGACCCGTAAGGGTTTATTAAATTATTTATTTCCTGTGACCCTTTTAAAAATTTCCCTCTATGTAATCAATGATCTTAATGATGTTAAATGATAATAATAATGATAATGACGGTAATTACAGTAATGATACTAAACAGGTGATATACAGGTCTGAGTTATTTGTTGACTCCTAAACGAACAGACTATACGCATACATATATCCTTTTTATCTTTTTAAAAAAATAATGATGCATCTTTTATATATATTTTATCGGATAGTTTGGTTTTGGCGTCAGTTAGGGTTTACTACTTTGTTTATTGTTTGTAATTTTCGCTTTCCTACTGATGTTAATCTGTGAGGCTTTTTTTTTTTTCGGTTCGAAAATCCGGTTTTTCTTTTTTTTTTTTTTTTTTTTTTTTCGTGACAACCTACGTTATCTATCATTCTTAATCATTCTTAATCAAGTTTAGTATAGTTTAAACTAGGAGAACAAGATGCCTAGTTGTTAGGACGTGATCTTGCCGGTACATAAAATAATAATGCCTGTTTCATAAGAACGCCATGTTTCTATTACGTACGTACGACAGCCCATTCTTTAAATTTTAAAAAGTGTTCGTCATTACAAATAAATTTGAAATTCTCCTTCTAGATCAAATCAAATTATAAACCTCTATAACAAAATCCTACTTCTAAATTCAAATAATTTACATTTCTACACAGATGCATTTATCAAAAACTCCCAAACTCCAAATATCAAAACTGGTATTGCATGGATACTTCAAAACAATACCCAAATCAAATTTA
>CAJVPM010001300.1:0-12491 GCA_910592325.1 Scutellospora calospora | reverse complement strand
ATTTTCAAATTTTATTATTTATAATTATTTTTTTAATATTTTTGTATTTTAAAAAAGTAAATCAGAGCTGAATGAATGCATAAACATAGGCAAATTTGCCTGCATTAGCCTACAATCTAAGAGATAATTTTAAAAATTATTATCTTCATAAAATTAGAATTGAAAACTATAAACATAAAATATTTATTTATTTTATAATACAAAAAAAAATAGCTAGAATAGTAATATTAGTAAAATATATAATTTTAGAAATTGTTATCTTTATAGAGTTAGAGTTGAAAATTATGAATATAAAATTTTTATTTATTTTAAGATACAAAAAAAAAGTAGCTAAAATAATAAATGTTAGTAAAACATATAATCTTAGAAATTGCTACTTTCATGAAATAGAAATTAAAAACTATGAACAAAAATATTTATTAATTTTATAATACAAAAAAAACAGATATTTTTAGCAGAAAAAACTCTTTTTGTTGATCACTCTGACTAATTTTGAACTAAAAGAAAATCAAGTTAATACAAAATTCTCATTAAGAATAAGCATAAGATTCCTTAAGTAAAAAGAAAATAAAGGAAGAAATACATATACTAAAGCAGAAAGAACTGAAAAAAACTAAAGAAAATCAAGTGTTATAGAAGAAGTTTAGACTTTGAATAGAATATGAAAACTTTTAAAAATTTTTTTGAAGAATTAAACAAGCTCTGAAACATAGATCACCTTATATAATACAAATACATATAAAAAAAGATAAACAAAATATACTACAGATAAATTATATGTTACGTATCTGAAATATAGACAGTATATACAAAACTAAAATCAAACAAATTACAGGTAATCAGAAAAAAGTATTTGGAATTTCAAGAAAAAATTGAAATTACTCTAAGATACAATATTCAAAGCCTAAAATAAGAAAAAAGTACTTTAGACCAAACAAGCAATTTATATAGACTTATCAGAGAGCAAACTAGAATAATAAAATATAGAAAAAAGAAAAGATCAAAAGACTGATTAAAAAAGTAATTAAAAAATATAATAAGGAAATAGCAATAGAAGGAAGCAATGCAGTGCTAGGTTTAGAAAAGTATTTAGACAAAATAGTAGCTGAGTTAATAGGTATAGAATTAGAGATTGTTAAAATAGTTAGATAATAGCATGTAATAATAGAAAGAGCTACAATAACAGATAGATTTAATGAAGTAAGAGTACTAATAGAATCAGAAAAAGAGAAAAGAATGAGTTACACAGAAGAAGTAGAAGTAAAGACAGAAGAAATAAAAATAAAAGTAGAAGAAGAGAACAAGTAACTCTACATATATTAGTATTCACTCAAAACTATATTATACCAAATAGTTTAAATAGTGAACATATATCAACTATTAAAGCTAACAGTAATATATTTGAGAATATAGAAGATATCAAAATGAGCAAAACAGTAGGTAGTACTGAAGTTAATCAAAAAGATCTCGAAGCTAAGAAACAAACAAATAATAAAGTAAAGTTAGAAGTATACAAAGAAGTTTCTCTAGATCAAAGTATATAGATTCTAAAAAAAGAAAGCTACATAAACAAAGGAAATATTAAAACAAAGGTAGCTATTATAAATGTGCTCAGTGATAATTCAGAGTAAAGAAAAAAATTTCTCAGATAGTTATTTAAAGAGAAAGTTCATATAAAGAAGATCTTTGAGAAATTTAAAAAAGAGAACTTATGGTGTACAATTATCTTTGACTATGAAAAAAGTTATGAAGAAGCAAGAGTGAAGCTAGAAAACTCTGAAAAGGACTTTGAAAAACTGAGACTTATATGAGAAGAAGCTCAGCAAATACTTACAAACAAGAAATTATAAGGAAATTATCAAATAATACAAAAAAAAAAGAAAATAAAGCTGAAAAAGAAAGTAGAGCAAAGAGAGAGCTCGAAGAAATCTTTAAACAAAGAAAAGAGAAAATACTTTAATACTCTGTCTCAAAGCATATAGCTATAATAAAAAACAATTCAGTACTCAATCAACAAGATAAAGATCAAATACTAGAAACAAATAAAGACTATATAACAATATGAGATCTACTAATTTAGACAAGAAAATCTTAAGTTTTAAAACAATATGGCATTTAGAAAGAGTAGTATATATAAAAATAATTAAAAAATCTCATAATAAGACAAGAGCAGAAGCAAGCTTCTTTCCTAATATAACAAATACAAAAGACTTAGCAAAGATATAGTACTTGCTATTTATGAGAGATTAACTAGTTAGAGTTATAGTAAGAAAATGTAATCTCGAGGAGTTGAAAGTACATAATACATATAGTAGAAAGTTACTTAACTTGCTAGAAGATACAAATAAAGTCTTTTTATATAAACAAGTAAAACATACAAATGCTAAAGTATTACATATCTTCAAAAACTCTAATAGCAATAGCAGAAGAAGTGCAACTATATACTTTAAAAATAAAAAAGACTGTATAAATAGTACAAAGTTTGCAGTATTCTATTTTAACTCAAAGCTTAGCTGAGTAAAAGAAAAAGATAAGACAATAGAGAGCAGAGAAGTAGATACTGAGAAAAGAAAAATATATCATAGCAAGACATACAAAAAAAAATATAATCAAAATATATAGAGTTCAAGCTTTTCAGATACTGAGTCAAGTAAAGATGAAGTATCTAATACTGAAAACTCTGATGAAGAATACTAGTGAAGAGGTGTATATTCTAAAAAGAAAAGCAAAGAAATTAGAGAAAAAAAAAGAAGAGCTCCTCTCAGTGAAGTATCTAGTAGTACTATAATATCTCAAGAGCTATATAGAAGTTATGAAAACTCTATAGACTATATACTATAGCTTATAAGAAGTCTTAAAAAGAAAATTCAATATATAGAGTAGGATGCTTCTAATCACTCCTAACAGGCACACTAGTTGAATTAATAATAATAGATAGTAGTGCTAACTGTCTTCAGTTAGAAAAGAGAGTAGAGAAAGAAAGTAAAGCAGAAGAGAACAGAGGTATTATAGTAGAAGACTATTAGATATTAAATATAACTATACATAATATTAATAGAATTAAGGACAACTTCATTAAATTAGAAATACTTTTAGAATAGACAAAACAAAAGAAAATAGATATAATTAGGATTAATAAAACAAATACAACAGAAAGACAAAACAAATTTAGCATGAGTAAATATAAAGATTATATAGGGATCTGAACAGATGTAAAAGAAAATAAGAAAAAAGAATCTGAAGTAGGATAAGTTATGAATAAGAAAAATAAAAATCATCTGAACTAGATAAAATGAAACAATGTATATTGTTTAGAAGCTCTTTTTATCTTCAAAAAGCAAAAAATACAAGTAATAGTAGTATATATCCTTTATAATGACTAGAAGACTAGAAAGAATATACAGCAACAAGTCATAAAAAGAATCTATAATTGTCAAAGAAAAGCTATAAAAATTATAGTATTAGGTAATTTGAATGATATAAGATGCAAAGATCTAGACTAAAACAGAGAAGACTCAAAACGAACTCAGAAACTCTCTTTTCTAAACTAGCTAAATAACTCAGATATAGTAGATGTATTTAGAAAATTATACCTATATGAAAGGAAGTTTATTAGATCAAATGATCAGATTAAATCTAGAATTGACTACATCTGGATTTCAAAAGATCTAGTATAAAGCCTAATAAGTTGTTAGATAACTGAGTCAGATATAATTACAAATAGTGATCATGCAATAATAAAAGCAAATATAGCAACAGGAATTATGAAAAAATCTAGAACTATAGCTTGTGATAAAAGGCTAAAGGACAAAGAATAGGTATTTAACTTAAACAAAGCTATAGAAGAGAACTAAGAAGATTACAAAGCAAAGCTAGATAACACACTCAAGGAGAAGCTAGATAATAGGAAAAGAAAAAAAAAAGATAATTCAAATAAACTAGAAGTATTAAGCAAAGATGATTTGTAAGATATAATATCAACTAGCATCATTAAGTATACTAAAACTATACTACCAGGCAAAAAAGTTATACTTGAGAGAACTAAAGCAAAAAAAAAAGTAAACATGAGTAATAGCATAAAGAAAAACTTGAAGAAAATTAGGAAAATATATTAGCAATGTATAATAGAAATTAGTCAACAAATCAGTGAAACAAATAGAACTAATATCAATTTACAGATAAAGTATTTAAATAAGAAATACAAAACTAAAATAAAAGAACTCTCAGAAAGAATATGGTCTAAAAGAAGACTTAAAGATCTCAAAACTTAGTAGAAGATCATATACACAAAGATGCAACAAGCAAGAAAAAAAGAAGAACTAGAAGAGATAAACCAAGCAGTAGAACAATGCTATAAAGCAATACAAGAAGAGTTTAAGCATATAATTAGTAGCCTACTTAAGAGATCTTCTAGATGAGTAGTTATAGATAGAGTCATAAAAAAGATAACTCAGATATAACTTTATTAAATTAAAAAAATAAAGTCTTAGAAGAAGTGAAAGATTACTTTCAAAAGCAATTTAGAAAAAGAAATACTCAAAGTATAAACATGCCTAAGCAATAAGAAAAAGCTTACAAACCTTTAGAGAAAGTAGATATAAAAATATATAATAGTCTAGAGAGTAAGATCTCTAAAAAAGAATAGACAGAGACACTTAAAAAGACAAAAACCAAATCAGTACTAGATCTATCGGATATAAGTTGTCTACTAATTAAAAAAGCAGGTCTTATAGTACAAAAACTTTTTAGACATCTTGTAAACATATATATTTGTAAAGGGAAAATATTAGTGAAATAGAAATTAAGCTAATTATATCCTATTTCTAAAGAAGAAAACTAGAATTTTGACTTATCTAACATATATCTAATAGTCCTAATTGAAACCTTTTGCAAGATTGTAGTAAGAGTAGTAACTCAAAGACTAGACAGAATCTTAGTAGAATACAATGTACTGAAGAGATCTAATTACGCAAGCCTATTAGACAATAGTATAGCAAGTCCAGTTCATATAATAAACAATATTCTAAAAGATATAAGGCAAAAGAATAATGAATTATAGATTCTGTTTCAAGATATGTATAAAGTATTTAATTCAGTAAGTTTGAAAATGCTTGAAAAATCACTAAAAAGAATCAAATTACTAAAAAAAACAATCAGTTTTATTCTAAGCTTCTATAAAAAAAAGAAAATCAAAGTTATAACAAACTTCAGTTTTATAAGAGAATTTGAAACCAAAGATAGTCTTAATTAAGACAAAATAATTTTATCTTTAGCCTGATATATTTTTTATGATCCACTACTTTGTTTAGTTCAAGAAACAAAGAACTTGAATTATAAAATAATAACAAAATAGCTAACAGATATCATATATAATCTAACTAAAGAAATATTCTATTGACAAGTAGTTTTAGTTTATGTAGATAATACTACATAGATTACTAAGTCTAAAGAAGAACTACAAGAAATTATCAATATCTCTAATAAGTTCTATGAGATAAATGATATAAAGATTAATAGTAAGAAGTTAGAGCTCATAGCTTTAAACATAAACAAAAAGAAGTATAAAAGCAAAGACTAAGTAGCTATTATTATAGATAAGAACCAAAACAAGGTTTATACAAAAAAAGAAATTGATCTAGCAAAACATCTTGGAGTTTGGATCATAAGCAAAAGAAAGCTAGGTCTGAGCTTAAGTATAATAAAAAACAAAGTTAATAAAATGTACAAAACAATTAAATAGAAGAAAGTATCTACAAGTTAGCTAATATATTTGAACAACAGTATACTCTTACCAAGTATTAAATATAGGCTACAAACAACATTCTTTAGTAAAGCTATTTGTAACAATTTGCAAAGACCAATTTAGATCTTAATTAAGAACAAATTAGAGCTAGCTAGATTTATAGTAAACTTAATTTGTAGTTATATCAGCTTCATAGGACTAAAATCAATATAGTAAAACCAACTTACACATCACTTTATAGAACTAACTATACATATAAACCAGCAGGATATAGTGGAAAAAACTACTAGACTGAGAATTAAAGCAGAGTAGCTACAAAAAAAATACCTAAGTAGCTCAATAAGCAAGTTTTGTAAACCAAACAAAATAGTATCTAAGTACAATTTAGCTTTAAGAATACTTTAGAAAGCAGCTAAGCTAGACATAGAAATAAAAGAAGTACTCGAAGACCTGAGCTTACTGAATATAAAAAGACTCAAAATAGTAAATCTGCTAAGTAACAAAAAAGCACAAGCCTTCATAAACTTAGAAAAAATAAATCTTTTCATTTTTGAATAGCTAATAGACTACTCAGGAAGTTTGCTATTAATCTAGTGACAATTAAAATATATAAGAGGTATCAAAAAGAAAGAATGTATACTGAGCTAGTTTACAAAACTAGCTTATTGAGCTACTTAGGTATTTTTTTTGTAGCTACTCTGCTTTAATTCTCAGTCTAGTAGTTTTTTCCACTATATCCTGCTGGTTTATATGTATAGTTAGTTCTATAAAGTGATGTGTAAGTTGGTTTTACTATATTGATTTTAGTCCTATGAAGCTGATATAACTACAAATTAAGTTTACTATAAATCTAGCTAGCTCTAATTTGTTCTTAATTAAGATCTAAATTGGTCTTTGCAAATTGTTACAAATAGCTTTACTAAAGAATGTTGTTTGTAGCCTATATTTAATACTTGGTAAGAGTATACTGTTGTTCAAATATATTAGCTAACTTGTAGATACTTTCTTCTATTTAATTGTTTTGTACATTTTATTAACTTTGTTTTTTATTATACTTAAGCTCAGACCTAGCTTTCTTTTGCTTATGATCCAAACTCCAAGATGTTTTGCTAGATCAATTTCTTTTTTTGTATAAACCTTGTTTTGGTTCTTATCTATAATAATAGCTACTTAGTCTTTGCTTTTATACTTCTTTTTGTTTATGTTTAAAGCTATGAGCTCTAACTTCTTACTATTAATCTTTATATCATTTATCTCATAGAACTTATTAGAGATATTGATAATTTCTTGTAGTTCTTCTTTAGACTTAGTAATCTATGTAGTATTATCTACATAAACTAAAACTACTTGTCAATAGAATATTTCTTTAGTTAGATTATATATGATATCTGTTAGCTATTTTGTTATTATTTTATAATTCAAGTTCTTTGTTTCTTGAACTAAACAAAGTAGTGGATCATAAAAAATATATCAGGCTAAAGATAAAATTATTTTGTCTTAATTAAGACTATCTTTGGTTTCAAATTCTCTTATAAAACTGAAGTTTGTTATAACTTTGATTTTCTTTTTTTTATAGAAGCTTAGAATAAAACTGATTGTTTTTTTTAGTAATTTGATTCTTTTTAGTGATTTTTCAAGCATTTTCAAACTTACTGAATTAAATACTTTATACATATCTTGAAACAGAATCTATAATTCATTATTCTTTTGCCTTATATCTTTTAGAATATTGTTTATTATATGAACTGGACTTGCTATACTATTGTCTAATAGGCTTGCGTAATTAGATCTCTTCAGTACATTGTATTCTACTAAGATTCTGTCTAGTCTTTGAGTTACTACTCTTACTACAATCTTGCAAAAGGTTTCAATTAGGACTATTAGATATATGTTAGATAAGTCAAAATTCTAGTTTTCTTCTTTAGAAATAGGATATAATTAGCTTAATTTCTATTTCACTAATATTTTCCCTTTACAAATATATATGTTTACAAGATGTCTAAAAAGTTTTTGTACTATAAGACCTGCTTTTTTAATTAGTAGACAACTTATATCCGATAGATCTAGTACTGATTTGGTTTTTGTCTTTTTAAGTGTCTCTGTCTATTCTTTTTTAGAGATCTTACTCTCTAGACTATTATATATTTTTATATCTACTTTCTCTAAAGGTTTGTAAGCTTTTTCTTATTGCTTAGGCATGTTTATACTTTGAGTATTTCTTTTTCTAAATTGCTTTTGAAAGTAATCTTTCACTTCTTCTAAGACTTTATTTTTTTAATTTAATAAAGTTATATCTGAGTTATCTTTTTTATGACTCTATCTATAACTACTCATCTAGAAGATCTCTTAAGTAGGCTACTAATTATATGCTTAAACTCTTCTTGTATTGCTTTATAGCATTGTTCTACTGCTTGGTTTATCTCTTCTAGTTCTTCTTTTTTTCTTGCTTGTTGCATCTTTGTGTATATGATCTTCTACTAAGTTTTGAGATCTTTAAGTCTTCTTTTAGACCATATTCTTTCTGAGAGTTCTTTTATTTTAGTTTTGTATTTCTTATTTAAATACTTTATCTGTAAATTGATATTAGTTCTATTTGTTTCACTGATTTGTTGACTAATTTCTATTATACATTGCTAATATATTTTCCTAATTTTCTTCAAGTTTTTCTTTATGCTATTACTCATGTTTACTTTTTTTTTTGCTTTAGTTCTCTCAAGTATAACTTTTTTGCCTGGTAGTATAGTTTTAGTATACTTAATGATGCTAGTTGATATTATATCTTACAAATCATCTTTGCTTAATACTTCTAGTTTATTTGAATTATCTTTTTTTTTTCTTTTCCTATTATCTAGCTTCTCCTTGAGTGTGTTATCTAGCTTTGCTTTGTAATCTTCTTAGTTCTCTTCTATAGCTTTGTTTAAGTTAAATACCTATTCTTTGTCCTTTAGCCTTTTATCACAAGCTATAGTTCTAGATTTTTTCATAATTCCTGTTGCTATATTTGCTTTTATTATTGCATGATCACTATTTGTAATTATATCTGACTCAGTTATCTAACAACTTATTAGGCTTTATACTAGATCTTTTGAAATCCAGATGTAGTCAATTCTAGATTTAATCTGATCATTTGATCTAATAAACTTCCTTTCATATAGGTATAATTTTCTAAATACATCTACTATATCTGAGTTATTTAGCTAGTTTAGAAAAGAGAGTTTCTGAGTTCGTTTTGAGTCTTCTCTGTTTTAGTCTAGATCTTTGCATCTTATATCATTCAAATTACCTAATACTATAATTTTTATAGCTTTTCTTTGACAATTATAGATTCTTTTTATGACTTGTTGCTGTATATTCTTTCTAGTCTTCTAGTCATTATAAAGGATATATACTACTATTACTTGTATTTTTTGCTTTTTGAAGATAAAAAGAGCTTCTAAACAATATACATTGTTTCATTTTATCTAGTTCAGATGATTTTTATTTTTCTTATTCATAACTTATCCTACTTCAGATTCTTTTTTCTTATTTTCTTTTACATCTGTTCAGATCCCTATATAATCTTTATATTTACTCATGCTAAATTTGTTTTGTCTTTCTGTTGTATTTGTTTTATTAATCCTAATTATATCTATTTTCTTTTGTTTTGTCTATTCTAAAAGTATTTCTAATTTAATGAAGTTGTCCTTAATTCTATTAATATTATGTATAGTTATATTTAATATCTAATAGTCTTCTACTATAATACCTCTGTTCTCTTCTGCTTTACTTTCTTTCTCTACTCTCTTTTCTAACTGAAGACAGTTAGCACTACTATCTATTATTATTAATTCAACTAGTGTGCCTGTTAGGAGTGATTAGAAGCATCCTACTCTATATATTGAATTTTCTTTTTAAGACTTCTTATAAGCTATAGTATATAGTCTATAGAGTTTTCATAACTTCTATATAGCTCTTGAGATATTATAGTACTACTAGATACTTCACTGAGAGGAGCTCTTCTTTTTTTTTCTCTAATTTCTTTGCTTTTCTTTTTAGAATATACACCTCTTCACTAGTATTCTTCATCAGAGTTTTCAGTATTAGATACTTCATCTTTACTTGACTCAGTATCTGAAAAGCTTGAACTCTATATATTTTGATTATATTTTTTTTTGTATGTCTTGCTATGATATATTTTTCTTTTCTCAGTATCTACTTCTCTGCTCTCTATTGTCTTATCTTTTTCTTTTACTCAGCTAAGCTTTGAGTTAAAATAGAATACTGCAAACTTTGTACTATTTATACAGTCTTTTTTATTTTTAAAGTATATAGTTGCACTTCTTCTGCTATTGCTATTAGAGTTTTTGAAGATATGTAATACTTTAGCATTTGTATGTTTTACTTGTTTATATAAAAAGACTTTATTTGTATCTTCTAGCAAGTTAAGTAACTTTCTACTATATGTATTATGTACTTTCAACTCCTCGAGATTACATTTTCTTACTATAACTCTAACTAGTTAATCTCTCATAAATAGCAAGTACTATATCTTTGCTAAGTCTTTTGTATTTGTTATATTAGGAAAGAAGCTTGCTTCTGCTCTTGTCTTATTATGAGATTTTTTAATTATTTTTATATATACTACTCTTTCTAAATGCCATATTGTTTTAAAACTTAAGATTTTCTTGTCTAAATTAGTAGATCTCATATTGTTATATAGTCTTTATTTGTTTCTAGTATTTGATCTTTATCTTGTTGATTGAGTACTGAATTGTTTTTTATTATAGCTATATGCTTTGAGACAGAGTATTAAAGTATTTTCTCTTTTCTTTGTTTAAAGATTTCTTCGAGCTCTCTCTTTGCTCTACTTTCTTTTTCAGCTTTATTTTCTTTTTTTTTTGTATTATTTGATAATTTCCTTATAATTTCTTGTTTGTAAGTATTTGCTGAGCTTCTTCTCATATAAGTCTCAGTTTTTCAAAGTCCTTTTCAGAGTTTTCTAGCTTCACTCTTGCTTCTTCATAACTTTTTTCATAGTCAAAGATAATTGTACACCATAAGTTCTCTTTTTTAAATTTCTCAAAGATCTTCTTTATATGAACTTTCTCTTTAAATAACTATCTGAGAAATTTTTTTCTTTACTCTGAATTATCACTGAGCACATTTATAATAGCTACCTTTGTTTTAATATTTCCTTTGTTTATGTAGCTTTCTTTTTTTAGAATCTATATACTTTGATCTAGAGAAACTTCTTTGTATACTTCTAACTTTACTTTATTATTTGTTTGTTTCTTAGCTTCGAGATCTTTTTGATTAACTTCAGTACTACCTACTGTTTTGCTCATTTTGATATCTTCTATATTCTCAAATATATTACTGTTAGCTTTAATAGTTGATATATGTTCACTATTTAAACTATTTGGTATAATATAGTTTTGAGTGAATACTAATATATGTAGAGTTACTTGTTCTCTTCTTCTACTTTTATTTTTATTTCTTCTGTCTTTACTTCTACTTCTTCTGTGTAACTCATTCTTTTCTCTTTTTCTGATTCTATTAGTACTCTTACTTCATTAAATCTATCTGTTATTGTAGCTCTTTCTATTATTACATGCTATTATCTAACTATTTTAACAATCTCTAATTCTATACCTATTAACTCAGCTACTATTTTGTCTAAATACTTTTCTAAACCTAGCACTGCATTGCTTCCTTCTATTGCTATTTCCTTATTATATTTTTTAATTACTTTTTTAATCAGTCTTTTGATCTTTTCTTTTTTCTATATTTTATTATTCTAGTTTGCTCTCTGATAAGTCTATATAAATTGCTTGTTTGGTCTAAAGTACTTTTTTCTTATTTTAGGCTTTGAATATTGTATCTTAGAGTAATTTCAATTTTTTCTTGAAATTCCAAATACTTTTTTCTGATTACCTGTAATTTGTTTGATTTTAGTTTTGTATATACTGTCTATATTTCAGATACGTAACATATAATTTATCTGTAGTATATTTTGTTTATCTTTTTTTATATGTATTTGTATTATATAAGGTGATCTATGTTTCAGAGCTTGTTTAATTCTTCAAAAAAATTTTTAAAAGTTTTCATATTCTATTCAAAGTCTAAACTTCTTCTATAACACTTGATTTTCTTTAGTTTTTTTCAGTTCTTTCTGCTTTAGTATATGTATTTCTTCCTTTATTTTCTTTTTACTTAAGGAATCTTATGCTTATTCTTAATGAGAATTTTGTATTAACTTGATTTTCTTTTAGTTCAAAATTAGTCAGAGTGATCAACAAAAAGAGTTTTTTCTGCTAAAAATATCTGTTTTTTTTGTATTATAAAATTAATAAATATTTTTGTTCATAGTTTTTAATTTCTATTTCATGAAAGTAGCAATTTCTAAGATTATATGTTTTACTAACATTTATTATTTTAGCTACTTTTTTTTTGTATCTTAAAATAAATAAAAATTTTATATTCATAATTTTCAACTCTAACTCTATAAAGATAACAATTTCTAAAATTATATATTTTACTAATATTACTATTCTAGCTATTTTTTTTTGTATTATAAAATAAATAAATATTTTATGTTTATAGTTTTCAATTCTAATTTTATGAAGATAATAATTTTTAAAATTATCTCTTAGATTGTAGGCTAATGCAGGCAAATTTGCCTATGTTTATGCATTCATTCAGCTCTGATTTACTTTTTTAAAATACAAAAATATTAAAAAAATAATTATAAATAATAAAATTTGAAAAT
>CAJVPM010001299.1:0-12493 GCA_910592325.1 Scutellospora calospora | reverse complement strand
CTACTATCAAATAACCAATAAAGTTTCAGCTAATGGTATTTGTATAAAGTAAAAAAAAAAAAAAAAAAAAAAAAAAAAAAATAATAATAATTATTAAAACTGTCTTATACTTTTTTACAACTTTACTTAGAAGTCTAAAGAATATTTACTTGATAAAAAAATAAGTTTACTTTAAAAAAATACAAAAATATTTTATTTTTACTATCTATATTAATTATATAGTGATTTATATAATGATTTGCATTATATTATACTATAAATTTTCACTAATTGACTCACAGATTATCAATTAATTATATGAAAATATCAATAATAAATTAATTATATCAGATTAAATTTGTTAGAAGCAAGTAATATTAGATAATAATTTTTTTTTTGTTGTTAAAAATAGCTTATATTGTCAAAGGAATTTTATTAGAATTGCAAACAAGATTATATATTGATAATCCTTACTGTTTGTAATTACATAAAGAGTATATAACAAGCCACCTATATAACTTTAGTTATTATCTATTTTAAATAGTTTACTATATAGGCGTTAGATTATCTAATTAGTTCTATACTATGCTTCTATACCTGTAACTCATCTGTAAGTTATCTATTTAAATACTCTGTTCATTAATTTATACAAATCTAATCTAATATCATTACAATATCTAACTGCTTAGGCTAACTAGCTTGTTACAGATCTATTTATTCAGAATAGCTTAGATTCTCTTAGAATACATTATATTAGATATATTGCTAGTATTACAGAACTAGTTAACTTCAAAACAAACCTATTAGAGCAGTTCGTACCTATTTTACAGATTCATCTAGCTTAGATCCTTGTAGATATTTATACAACTTCAAATTCTACTATGATCCTCTACTAGTCAGTTGATCTAATTCTTTTCTAGTATTCAGCTAATCTTAGTTATCTTTCATTTAGAGACCTCGAAATCTTCTAATATATTCATCTTGCAAACTTCTATATACTTAACTATGACTCCAAAGAATACCCTCATATCAATAAAAATAAGCATGACTTTCCTAACTTGTTTAAACTAATTCTTAAACAATCCTATACTACATATCCAAAAAAAAAATTGAAATCTAGAAATTACCTACATTTGATTCCTTAATCTTTGAAATTGAAGGAAAATATGAAGCTAACTTTTCAAAACTAATTCTTTTAAAACTAATTGATGAATTAGCTAACTAGGCTGAAGACTTCATCTGCAAGGAAAATAAAACAACAAAATTCTATAAACATCAAAGCTACTATTTCTACTAATATCTAAATACTTATCACTATATAGTAGCTGAAAACTATAATCTTCATAATTTTATAAGAGAAAAGGCAATTGAATATATTACTGCAAAAATGATTAATACTCATTTCTTAGCTCGAATAATTACATACTTTGACATGATTAAAGAAGAACAATCTATACTGCAACAAATTATCAAATACTACAAAGAGATAGCTCTTCCTGAAGCTGAGAACTATCTCTTTAATAAATTCAATATTATTTTTACTAAACTTTCTTTGTTAGAAGACTCACTCTTCTTCTTAGAAGATTCTTTTCAACAATAGAATCTCCTAAATTCATAAATGCAGCTACTATCTTACTAAAAGATATATCCACAATAGTCAGTAAGAAGAATGATATAAGTAGACAGGTAGTAAAACCTATTTATATGAAAGACCAAGTTTATAACAGTCAAACTTAATATATAGAGCAGACTCTAGTATCCTCTGTATCTGTAAAAGCTGAAAATATGGTGAGTGCCTTAGGAGATTCAAACTTCAATATGCATTTACTAATATTATTCAAATCATTTAATACATATAGATTATTAAATACAAATACATATAACTACTTTAATACAACTATATCTCATAACAAAACCAATACTTGTTACAACCTCTTCTTCTCACAACACAACTTATTATTACTTAAAGAAAATGAAACACTAGGCTCTTTTCTTATTCATTTATCCAATTACTCCTTCTTACAATTAATACTTATTTCTATAAACTAAACGCTTACAGAAACTCATATTTACTATAATTTAAATGAACTCATACTTAAAAACTACCAAATTCTTGAACTAACTCAATTTTTTAAATATTATCATCTATTTATCTGAACTAATACAACTAACTCTATTTCACAAATAGCTTCTGATACTAATACTAATAATACTAACAACTTGCTCTCACTTAACATTGTGACTCATAATATTAGAAGATACAACAATACCCTCAAAAAACAATTATAGGAAGACTTCTGTTTCTCTCATAACTATAACATTATCAGTTTAACAGAAACCAAGCTTACTAACTCTAAATCAATACACAACACTTCATATATTATCTATCTAATTCTGCTTCTTCTATAGAAGGAACTAGAATTATGCTCTTAAACTATTTAATATTACATATTCATAAAATTCTTAAACATGAAGGAAGCATAATTTCTATTGACCTTTTCTTCAAACATGATTTCAAATTTAGAATAATTTTAGTTTATTTATCTTCTACTAATATTTTTTGCAGAAATTCTATACAAACCAAAGTTAGCTAATAGATACAGCAAACATTAAATCAACAACTCTACCCAATAGTACTTGGTGACTTTAATATTAACACCTCTACAACAAACTTAACAAACCAAAAATCTTGACTCATTAACTTTCTCACATGCAACAATTTATATGATCTGCTAACTATATATATAATATATCTTACACATAGTACAATAACCAATCTAATACTAGAATTGACTATATATAGTACTACAAGTCTATAATACTATATCTCTAAAAGTTTTACTTAGAGGACCTATTAATATCTACACAAAGTGACCATATGATACTTGTATCTACATAGTCACTTCTTTATACTAACTCACCAAAACAAAAACAAAAATTCAAAGCAAACAGAAGAATTTTTGACTACAATTCTATGAACAAAGAAACTTGAAAAAAATTTACAAACCAAGTTAATTACAATCTTAACCAAAACAATACTCCCTTCATATCAAATACTACTAATTCTCTGAAAACACACTGATACAAAATTCAAACAAGTATTATCTCTGTAGCCCTTAAGATAATACTAAACAAAAAGCTCAAATTTAAGAATTTTTATCATACTCACTTACAAAAAGCTACACAACTCTACCAAAATCTAAAATTAATAAGATAAATTATCTGACAGGTTAAACATGTACTCAATAATAGCTCTTCAATTCTAGCTAATATTCTATTTTTAATTAACCAAATCAACTAACAACAAAATCTAAATATTGATAACCCTCCTACTGATAACAACCAAATTACAACATAGCTCAACCATATACAAACATATTGGAAAACTCTACATAAAGCTTGAGAAACAGAAAACTCAGCACATATTCGATAACAAATAGATATAGTAACTGAAAAAAGATACTCAGCTCTCTAAACACAACTAACAAAGATGATTAACAGTATTTTTAATAGACATACTGATCATGTCTTCTTTCAAAATTTCAAAATTGATACAGAACTAACAATTAACCCTACTCTTATTAAAGAACAAGTCAAAGATTATTTTGACAAATAGACTGAACACAGGTTTATTAACCAAGAAATCTTCAATACAACTTGGAAAAACTGCTATGAACCAATTTCTCTAATCAACTTTTCTTATTACGATAATGTTCTTAACACTATTACAACAGAAGAAATTATTTATATATAAAAAAATCTTCCTAATAACAAAACATGTGGTCTATTAGATATAAGTTATGAGATACTTAAACATGCTAGTAATTTGTTCTTACAATCAGTTACAGTTTTGCTTAACAAATATCTAATATCTTAAACAATTCCAAAACAATGGAAAGAGAGATATATCTTTTCAATATTAAAAAAGCTAGTATTTGATAACAATTTACATAAGAGAATGAGCAGAAATCAGCTGATTTCTTAGAGAGAGAGGTATAGTAGTTTAGTCAGATTTTAATAGAAGTGATTTAATTTATATAACTAGTCAGATAGGTAGGAGGGAGTAGATCACTATAATAAATTGAAATTATCTAATTTCTGCCTATTCTCTAATACTAGGCTAATTAGTCTTATCGAATATATCAAAAAACTTTATACAAAAATCCTTACAAACTGTCTTAATACTTTTTTAATATCTAAACAAATTCTTTCTTCATTCAACTATATTGCCCTCTTAGGAAACAGCATCTCAACTCTAATCCATATTCTTAACAACATTATTGAGGACTCATACTATAATAATAAGGAGCTTTAGCTATTATCACAGGATATGAGCAAAGTATATAACTCTGTTAATATAGATTTACTTCAAAAATCTCTTAAAAGAATTCAGTTTCTACCTCAACTTACTCAAATTATACTCAACTTACTCTCAAAATGTTCTAACAAAGTCATTACTAACTTTGGATTAACACAGTTATATATAGTTAAAAATGGAATATACTAAGGGAAAACAATTATATCTTTGCTTTGGCATATCTATTATAACCCCTTAATATCACATATTACTAACCAATATAAAAGCTACAGCTTAGGAGTCTCCTGGATTACAGATCTTAAAGAAAAAAAGTCTAATCAGCTCCAAATATCAACTTCTATTCTAGCATTCATAAATGACACATTGTGGATAGCCTCTTCAAAGAACGAGTTTGAGCAAATTCTAATACTCGCTTTATCCTTTTTCATAATAGCTAATATACAAGTCAATTCACTCAAGTCTACTTTCAGTACTAATGCAAAAAAACTAACACCTATTAAATTTATACAACAATCTATTACTTCATTAGCTAAAAATACTTCTTTTAAATTTTTAAGCTGCTGGTTTCTTCCAAGTTACCAACAGACTCAACAAATTAAACTTATTACTCAAGAGTCTTATAACCTTATAAATATACTCAAAACCAAACAAATAACTGACAAATAAGCAGCATATATTATAAATACAGTTATTATTTCAATACTGAAATACTGTATTCACAATATAGTTTTATCAAAAACAACTTGTAAACAAATTCTTTTAATATACCTAACTATAGCAAAGTACAAATCAAACTTCTCATGAAGTATTCCTAATAGTGCTATGCTTAATTATAATATTTATAGAATTAAAAACATATAGAATATATAGCTCCAATACTACATCTCAAAATTTTTACTTTGGCTTAATAATTCTGATCTTCTAGAAATTACAACAAAAATTCGTATTTAATAGTTACAAAATAATTTATAGTCTACTATAAATATCTTGCAACATTCTAATCTAATTATTGATAGATTAAACAAATACTCTACTAACTTTAAAATTATTTAACTACTCTAACATCTGAATATACAAATAGATGCATACTCAAGTATAATTTAGCCAAAAACTATTATATATACTGCATACTTTCTTGAACAACTGCTCAACCAACACAACTCTTACAACATATTCAAAAAGCAACTCAAAACTAAAAAAATACTTTATTTTGACTAACTCACTACAATGGATAATAGTATTCTTTTAAAATAGAAACATTTATTTTTACGAATTGGCTACTTGCCTATAGGCAAAACTCTAATTTGGTTTAAATTTCTTGAAAATATCCTAACTAAAAACTCTTTTGACAGAAAAATTATACAACAACTACTACTTATATCTAACAACTACTTCAGTTATACTACTAGACATTTCAATAAAAATGAACCAAAACCATGGCTAATTACTATTAAGGATGACAACTTAATAACTATTGGCAAAGCTCATTTATTTAACTCACAACTTAACACTATCTCTATTACATATTGAATACATGATATTGATTATTTACATATAGATTACTATTCAATTCTGCTAACAACATACAGTCTTTGTCTTGAATGCAATTTAAACTCTAACAGAATTAAAAACTATTACACTTTTGATATTTTAACTACTCTATCAACAAGATTTTAGAGAAGGAAAATTTCTAACAACCAAACAAAACAACTTAAATTTAATACTAACTATCTGAATCTTATCTATGCAACTGCAAATAGACACTCACTTTATATACCTTCTACTTCAAATATTATTATTTACAATAATTCTGTTTTAGAAATATTTAACTTAAATAACTCATCTCTCTAAATAATATCACAATATCTAATTTAAATTTTACAAATTTAATCTTCTATATAGATAGATCAGTTCATAACTTGATGACTAATTACTACTCTATGGGTATTGGATAGGTACAAGTTGAGAACAACTCTATAACAAACTTTTTTGCTGCATAAGTCTAATACTAGCTATTATTTTATAAAACAGAACTATTTGTAATACTATTAGCAATTAGTACAGCTCCTTGCTATTGCAAAATTGATATCTATACAGACTCACAACTTATAATAGACAAATATCAAAAACTTACTCAAATAATAACAAATTCCTCACATCACTACTCATATAACAACTGTCCTATCTGGTATACTCTACTCAATCTCATTAAATTTTACAAACTCACTATTACACTCTACAAAGTATTAGCTCACAGTAATAATGATCTAAACAATACTGCTAATACACTTATATAAAATCATCAAACACTACTATTTCTTGAATTCAAACATACTAATTTATATAATTCAAACTTCTATATTATTTGAAAAAACTTCTTTATAGAACAATCTACACATAAGCTAATTAAAACAATATATAATACTTATACTATTGCAATGTAGTCATCCCAAAACTGTAATCAAATATAGACCCATCTATATGACTAAATCAATTAGAACTCTACTTGGTTATATCTCAACAATAACAACAAATGATCACACAAATTTACCAACTTCAAACTTAGCAAACTTAAAACTTTTTACATTAAACTTCTCTATAATAAACTACCAATACTATTACATCTTTACAAGTATTATCCAAACTATATACTAGATAATAAATGCTTCAAATGCAACTAAACAGATACAGAACTCCACTGGATAACAAATCATAATACTAATATATTACAAGAAATTATCTCACAATCAGTAACTAAAATTCTTAACTCTGCAAATCTTGAAAATACTCAAGTACAATTCCAAACACTACAAAACCTAATTACTTATCACTTTTCACTTCAACTATCTACAAATCCTTTTGATACTATTAATCTATACACCTTACTCAAAAGACTCCTCCCACATGCTCTCATTCAATCAATTCTATTATATACTAATTCACTCTATACAGCTATACAGATAACTATTAAGTTGTTTCTTAAATTTAATTCAAAAATTTATAAGCAACTATAGTTACCATACTGCTCTGAATATGCCAACTGGAAGCATCAACATAATATTCACATACCACATTCAAACTTCCAACAAAACAGTAGAAACAACTAACAACTATCATGTATTCTATAACAACTACATAATTCATATAGTCCTCCTCTTCAACATAACAATATATTACCAACTGAACTCACTATACAAAAACTTTCAACCTAGCTAATACATTGGATCAAATATAGCTTCTCCACTAATTTTATTCTCTCTAATCAAGTCTAGATGAGTCTTAACCACTCTAGTAGGTTTAGATCACAAATAATTCTAATATAGCTTTAGCTTTAGGTTAACTCTAGTTTTTAGTTATATGGGCTAGATGCTGAGAAAAAGGACGAAATTGACAAAAAAAAAGATCTTCAGAAAATTAATTTTTTTTTTTTTTTTGTTATTAAGGCCACTTCCTTGGCTGATTAGATTTTATTAGTTTGTTATTACGGAACTATCACATGAATAGTTTCCTAAGGTTTTACAGTTACATGATAAGTATACAACAAGCCATATATACAACTTTAGTCATTGTTTAATTTAAGTAGTTCGCCATACAGATAATCGACTATCTGTTAGTTCTACACTATGCTACTATATCTGCAACCTGCCTGTGAGTTATCTATTTAAATACTCTGATCATTAACTCTTCTCTCTATTCCAAACTAATGTCACCACTATGACTAACTGCTTAAGCCAGTCAGTTCATCTGTAGATCAATTCTCAGTATAGCTTAGGTCCTCTTAGAATGCATATGCCTAATGTATTATGAGCCGCAGAGCTCTAGTTAAGCTCAGAAGTAATTCCTACTAGAGTGGTATTGTACCTATTTCACAGATTTATCTAGATTAGACTCTTGTTGATATTTATACAAACCCAGTTCCTGCTGTGGCCATCTACTAGATATAGTCTTCCAAGTTCTAGCTAAATGTTTCATGAGGTAGATTTTCCCAATCTAGTTAGCCACCAAGCCAAGTTGGTGTTGCTACTAATACAAAGCACTAGGCTGCATTACATAGCGAACTTACTCGCATCTATTGATCTCATATCCTTCGTACTTAGGTTTTTCATTAGATCAGATGTTAACTGGTTTGACTGTTGAAATCTGTACTACTTTACCAAACTTGAGATTTCTACTATGCAGGTTCTTGCTCATAGATCCTATCAAGATTTATTCATATAATGTAACTCGAGCATTGCATCATACTTTTAATATTTAATTAATATTGGTGTAATATGATTTACAGGGTTGTAACTCCCAGAAACGAGCAGAGTTTACTGTAAGTTAAGTACAAAGATCTGAGTAATTATTCAAATTCATCGACAGTAGGATTTGAATCCCAGACCTCTTGCATAGTAGTCTGACAACCTAACTACTATACTAAGATTACTAGACATACTCTTTTTTCTTTTTTAAGCTTTTTACACTACTATTTTTGTATATTTCTTGCTTTTTCTGATTTGATACTTTCTTGTTTCTTATTGGTATAACTTTTTGTCTTCTATTATTTGCTTATCTTAACTTGTTATCATAATAAGATATTAGAAATTTTGAGCTATTTGTCATATCTTTTTACTTTTTGAAATATATAGTTACATTTTTTATATTGTTATTGTTAGAGTTTTTGAATATATGTTAAGTTCTAGTTTCTAATCTTTTATTTGTCTTCAAATAATACTTTATTTATATTTTTTAACAAGTCTAGTAATCTTTTGCTAAATCTGTTTATTGTATAAAACAAAAAATAATTATTAGTACTTGTTGATATTTTTCTAGTAGTTTATTTATAAAAAGCAAATACTAGATCTTATTTATTTTTCTTTTATCATAAGTATCTAATTTAAATTTTATTTTTGCTCTTGTTTTGTCAGAAATATTTTTAATCATCTTTATATATTCTACTTTTCTTAAAATGCAAACT
Source organism: Scutellospora calospora (assembly GCA_910592325.1). NCBI lineage: Eukaryota > Fungi > Glomeromycota > Glomeromycetes > Diversisporales > Gigasporaceae > Scutellospora > Scutellospora calospora. Next base: position 3,239 of record CAJVPM010001299.1, on the reverse strand, counting down.
ATTTCAAATATCTGTATTTTTTTTGTTCAGGTTGATAAGTCTTAAACTATTATTCTATTATTATTTTCAAGTAGTCTTGAGTTGTTGTTTACTTAGTATATCTTAACTTACTTCTTTTTTAAATAATTTTGTTTGTAAATATATATATATATATATTTTTTTTTTTTTTTTTTTTATAGAGGAAGGCCTTGTCTCAGTTTTTATTTATAACAACTATAGAGTCATATACATTATGATTATTACAGACTGTTTCCTAAAACTAAAAGCTAGAGCTACTTTATTCTCAGCTTGGATTCTGCTAGAGAAGGCTGGAGACCTCATCTAGTCTATAAAATTAAAGTTAGACTTTGAAGAGCTATTAAGGTTTTGAAATTCATCTGACCATTGTTTAATTCTATTTATTATTTATTTAATTTTTTTTCAGGTGGATCTTCAATAATTTCTTGTGATATGTTCGAGTATTGGTTAGCTATATGTTGGAGGAGCTAGTCTTTATTGTTTTGGTTATTTATTTCTATACATCTAGATAGCCAAATCTTTTTATAGATATTTTTGATAATTTTATAAATTAAGATTTCAGATATTTTGTATTTTGAGTTCTTTTTTGTATTCATATCTATAAAATCGATGATATATTTAGTTATATATCCTTAACAAGGATATATTTAATATGTTAAGCTTGTGTCAATATTAGTAAGCAATATATTCTTAGTTTCATTTTAAATATTTATATCATTGTATTCATATTTGTTAAGAGTTTTTGTAACTTGTTCTTCTATAACTTAGTAGATACTAGTTTTGTTTGCAGGGTATTCCTACTAGTATGAGTTATTTTCTTTTGAGATATAGCATTATTTGCATATATCATTCTCATATTTAGTTGGATATCTTTTATACAGATTCTTTATAGTTAGTAGCTCATTAGTTAACAATTTAAGTTTAAAAGCCTTAATTCTAGATTGAGTTAGGTGAGTAGATCGAGTATTTGATATACAATTAAGGTTTATTATTACTAACATTGTAGACTAGTTAAGTTCTGAGTGAAAGTTGTTGATCTCATCAAATCTTCATTGTAAACATAATTCTGCTATATGTGTTGCATTGCATAGATATCTAACAAACTATCTAGGTTTGTGAATGATTACAAAGTTGTTCGACAAAATATGTATTGTATTATGTCTTAACATAATATTAGAAGAATTAACTAGAATTGTTGTTAATTCTTTGCTGTGTTTTGTTATCTCTTTATATGTTAAGATTAAGTTGATATCTTTCTGTGCTTTAATCATAAGGATAAGGATCCATAAGTCTCTACATTTATTGTTAATTAGTGTAGCTTTGTTGAAAACAAGTGATTGAATTTGAAGATAGTTATTAATTAAGGAGTTATTATTAGTATATATTTTGATAGTACAGTTGTTTTTAGCAACTAGAAGTGATGAGAATATTGCTATAAGAAGGCTATTATTTTTTGACGACCAAGATTTAGTTTTTAAGTAATAATTCTCTTAAGTATTTTTTATCAACCAAGTAGTATGTGAGGTTTCTGCTTGCTGTATCTTGTTTGTTGAGTAATTAATTTCTATTTGTAATTGACTAAAGTATTTAGTTTTTGTATTTATATTTAAGAGCATCATTTCAGAGTATGTATTGCAAGCAAATTGTTTCATTATTTAAGTATTATTATATTTTGCTAATATTGGTTCACTATAGCTTTAATAATTATATATAAATGGAGCTTTTACTTTGTATATTTGAATGCAAGTATAAATATCGTCCAGATCGGTATATATTTTGCTGTGGCTACTGATCTGTATTCTATAACATTTTGAGGTTAATAAGATTTTTGTACAAAAGTTGTAGCCCGTGGAATCTTCATATCCATTATATCTCACTACAAGGTTGTTCGATTGTTGATGATTATAGTGCCTAATTTTTATCTTAGATTGACTAATTATAGTTAAAACTCTGCCAATTATTGGTTCTAATTTTCCAGTATTTATAATCTATAATTCTTTAGTAATTGGTTGTTAGGTGATAAAATAATTAGGCTATTGGAAGTTAAGGTTCTTGTTGGTGATATAGTCTTGTACTGCTTGAATAATAGTTGAATACCATTTAGGCTTCCTTCCTCTTAGTATTTTTTGAGTATTTTGTGGTAGATGTTGCTAAGTAAATAGTGTTGAAAAATTACTATTAAATAGTTGTTTGATAAACTAAATTTTTGCATTATTGAGTTTGGTTTTGAATGTAGCTGCATAAGGCAAGTTTTGAAGAACATAATTAATACTGTAGCTTTTAATTAATATTATATTTAGTTTAGAAATAGAGGTACTGTTGTGCTGATTTGAAGGCTATTGAAGAGTATAATTGATTGTGCAGAAGCAGTGTTGATTTCAGAATTTGGAAAAACAATTGGGTTAGAAGAAAGTATTGACTAATTGGTAGAGGCTACATATTGGAGTTGAGTGATTTTGCTAGATATAAAAAGAGAATTAAAGCTAGGATGATTAAGTAAAAAGTACCAGTTAGCAAATAACTGTTGTGTTTGAATATCGTTCATTGTTTTTAGACTATAAATAAGATAGCACCAAATAATTGAGTTTGGTACTGATTTAGCTAGTTCAGATTTTTATTTAACAATAGCAGTATATCTGTTGGTTGTAGACTAATATGTTGCACTTTTGACAAAAGTATTTTATATTCTATAGCTGAACCTAGTGAGAATTACTGAATTTATGATATAAATCGTCTGTTTTTTAGTAATATTAGCTTTCTTAATATGAATAAGTGTATCTGTTATTTTTTTAAGATGATTTAGTATATTGATTTGTATCTTTTGTACATTGTGAACCAACATCCTAGGAATCTAAATGCTTCTTTTTTGTCAATTGCAGGAATGATGATATTGTTAAAATCTATATAGTTAGCAGAGTCTAAGCTAGAGCTTTGACCTGGGTCGGGTGACCCATACGAGTCATCTGACCCGACGGGTCACAGGTCGAAATTTGCTCTAACATGGGTCAAACAGGTCAGAATTCAAAATAGCCAAAAATGCTATATTACTCAATTTAACTAATGCTAATACGTACTAAAGCTCTTTTTGACCTAGGCAATAATATTAAATATTTAAATTAAATTTTTTGTTAGAATCAACGTTTCGATTATTGCAGTTTGCGTATAGTATGAATATTTATAAAAAAACTGATCTTGTCAACTAATAAATCTTATTAAAAAAA